>CBVK0101762564.1:0-22844 GCA_900067695.1 Picea abies | reverse complement strand
TACGAGATCGGTCTCGGCATTCCTGCTGAACCGCTCTTCCGATCTCACGTACATAGGATTTGAGATGTTTTGAGAAGTATGTGTGAGTGGAGGATAATCGGATGGGTTTTGTAGATTATAGGGGGGTGGTTTGGCATTTGTCCATAAGGGGGTTGTTGCGGAGTCTGAACATTTTGTCCCATGGAGGCATGTGGGTTTCCTTGAAAAGGGATGCTCCACGGGTTGGGTGCGGCGGAAAAATTTTGTCCTTATGGTTGATGGTGTACTCCAGATTGAGGCTACCCCCCAGCATGAGGGTGCCCCCCGAATGGGATTTTTCCTCCAGTGGGAGGATGCCCCCCAACATTAGGGTTCCCTCTGAATGGAATTTGTCCTTTGGAGGGAGGATGCCCCCCAGTTTGAGGTAGAGTTCCTGGAATCTGAAAACTAGATGCCAATGACTGACCGGAGCCATATATTGGGTTAGGAACACAAAGGCTAATCCATCTAGGTTGTTGGATAGGTATGGAACTTCCCGGTATGATTTGGGTAGTGGTTTGGGCAGTGGTGGTAGTGGA
The DNA here is from genome assembly GCA_900067695.1 of Picea abies. Lineage (NCBI taxonomy): Eukaryota > Viridiplantae > Streptophyta > Pinopsida > Pinales > Pinaceae > Picea > Picea abies. The sequence continues at coordinate 22,287 of CBVK0101762564.1, read as the reverse complement.
AGCGTTCAGTTCCCTAAATCCAAAAGGGAGTGTAGGTCTTGGTGTTATAGGTGTGCCAATCGGGGCTTGATTAACTATCGTGTTACCAGCGGGGATAGTCGAAATGTGCGGGGCCATTGCCAAATGGGTCGTCTGGAGGGGAATAGTAGACCATGGGCCAACAGATGGTATGTTCAGACCAACGGTTGGTGTGGCTGTAGAAGTGGTAGTATTGGTGAAGTGATTTGGGGGTAAAGTATAGGAAAAAGGTGCATCGACACCTTCCCTTGTTCCATAAATATCTTGCACCAAGCGTGGTGGGCTCCGAACAACGTCTGCAGTCCAAAAAGGGTCACTGGCTAAAGGGTTTTGAGAAGACCCGACTGGAATGTCAGAACGATTGATGACAACAAATTCTCCAGCGGAATTCAGGTGGAGGATATGTCATTCGTATCCCTCCAGAATGCGATAAGCTTTCGAAGATTCTGAGACAATTCAAAAATTCTCCAAAGGGATGGGAACTTCTTCCTGGGAAGTTGTAGTATTATGAACCTCGCTCTGTTGAGGGGATTCTTCCGTAGAATGAGGGGGTAAAGGGGTGTTTCCTTCCATATTTTTTGGAGGAAGTCCCTGTAGACTCTGTGAGTGGCGTGGAGGGTCAATGTTGGTAGAAAACAGTTGGCGAAAGAAATCTATGGCCAACTAATGAAAAGAAATAGCGCATGCTAAAAATCTAAGAATCACAACCAAGCAAACATGACCTTCTTTTGATGACCGTACTAGTTGGTGATGAAATCCAACGTTGCATGATAAAGTCCAGAAGGGGTGGGGATAGGGTGGAATAGTTACAATGGCGACCTGCTTAACAGACTTACGCCTTGGTGAAAGCTTCCACGCAGTAATTGTGGATTTACCCTCCAAGGAGCCCGAGTGAGTTTGACCAAGGTCTGCTCCAGCTACAATGAGACTTCCCATCACCGTCACCTTGTGTAAGACTCTAAAGATTATGGCCACTAAGGTTACCAATTCGCAGTTAGCCCTTGGGCAGGAACAGTCGACAGTTCAATCCGAACGTACGGGCAAGGTATCAAGCCCGAAATCAGCTAAAAGGCTTCCATGTAGTAATTGTGGATTTACCTCAAAGTGATCCCCATAATACGATCTGACCACCACAATCAGTTAAACCACGGAGGGTTAGTCCCCGTAGCTTAGTCGAATGCGACCTCATGCGTAACCCCTGGGTAAGAGGGGGATCAAAGGCAGACTTATACGATAACTGGATTTACTCTCCCTAACTCAGGATGCTACTGTTTGTTTTGGAAACTTTGGAGAGTTATGCTCACAGCCCTAATCCAAAGTATTAAGCCTACTCTATTGTTGGTGGAGGATCCTAGAAAAGAAAAAGTTCTAGATAACTTTTAATTAGCGTTGATTTTATGGTTGTTCTTTATGCAAAGGGGTGCATGGAAGTGAAACAAATGGAATTATGACTCAGACCCAAAGAATGCATCAAATATGATAAGCAGTCATTTCTTTTCGATGAATATCTATCTAAGGGAGAGAGAAAGTTCTTTTCACTAATAAAGCATGAATAAGGAATGCCCTCAAACGATTCTTTTCTCAATCAAATCCTGATGTAATGCAAAAACTTTTAAATGCCTTCTAATATGCACAATCAATCATAAAGATGTCCTTTATTGTTTGCGTATGAATGATGATCAATACAACACAATGCTCATCTTGCTAATTATCTTTCTTGTATGAATGAAAAACAAACTAGCACAAGCAAAAGCCACACAAACAATACACCCTTTCATAGCAATCAAAACGAAAAGCGAAAGAAAAGAAACAATTAAAGAGAAAAACAAACTTCACACCCACAAGCAAAAGTTGAAGAACAATGATCTTGACTGAAATCAAGATAAAGAGGTCTGTAGGCCTTTGATGACCTTCACCAGGGTTTTTACTCAGCTGATGAGGAGAGAAAAACAATGCATGGGTTTCAAACTTCACTCAACAGGAAAAAACTCAATGAAAATAGTGAAGAAGGCTACAAGATCCAACTAATGAAATGTTTATTCTTCAAAAATAAAAATGTCAAAGCTAAAAGGGAAGAAACATTGACTCACAAGGCCACTCAGCAGAGGAGACACAGAGGCAAAAACCCAGAAAAAGCAATTCTGGAAGGTTTTTTGAGCCAAAGAGGGCTGGCACTCTGTTGACAAAGGCAAGGAGCATTATAGTGCTCTATGAAAAGCTATGGGGGAGTGCTGGCGCTCTGTTAACACTAGGACAGGGGTGCCAGGGTCTAAAAATCCCAGAAAAATGTCAAAAAATCAAAAGATTGCAATTCAATTCCGACAATTATGCTGAGTGTGATAAGGTAAGGAGCCAATTAGCTCATGAAACTAATCAAAATAGGAGTGAACTAGGTATGAAACAATCGAGGGATAGAACAAGGTCAATGAGGAGAAAAATACAAATGAGAGGTTTTGATTTGAGGCTATCTCCCCAGTGGAGTCGCCAGTTTCTGTTGTAGGAAAATCTCCTTGCAGACATGTAGATCGCCTCTAAGAGCTTGAACCTAACTCTAGACAGAAAATGCTTAACATGGACACTGACTTCCTTTCAAATCTATCTAAACTAACACATGAGAAGGAAGGATGACAGAAGTACCTTTTATCGACGTTTGTCCCTGCACGCTCCGAGTTTGCTCCAATCCTTTGCTCCTCACTAATTTCTGTGGAAAAAACAAGATAGACCACTTCCTACTCTATTGATGTTAGCTTTAAAATAGATCTATCAATTAATGCTAAGTTCATGTGACATTAGACACAAACTAGAAAGAAATAGTCCAAGCGTGTCATATTGATGAGAATAACGACAGCAATACTTACAATCATAGATGCAAATGTGACAGCTTCGTCAAGTCCCCTTCATCTAACCCTTGCCTGAAAGATCCACAACCTAGATAACAACAACTTCACTGATCACTCTCCTTTGGTTGACTATGAGTTTCCTCCAAGATCATAAGTTTCATATCTTCAGTTCTTCCCCCTTTCCACCATCATAGAGCCTGTTTATATAGGTTAAGAGGAGCTTAACCTCTTGATTTATCTTGAGAACAATTTGGGAACCTTCTCCTTAGATCAAGGATCTCTTGATGAAACCAAGAATTCAAACACAACTGCCTCCTAATCTTGAAAGATCCTCCCCTTATTCTCCTCAACGGGCCAACTACTGCCTCATATTAGGTAGATCTCCCTTAGAAGGGGCATCAGAGCGATGTAACGCTCTCTGGTAAGCTTTAGGGGAGCGCCAATGCCTTCAAGATGAGCAGTGATCCTTCAGAGGGGGCTGGGGAGCGTTATAACGCTCCCTGAAGCCTTGTAGGGGAGCGCCAGTGCTTCTAGGGCTGGAATAGGGGAGCGCTCCTCCTCAAAACCTTTGTTTCAGGGCTCTCTTTAGGTGTCAAGAGTTATTTGACTTCAGTAAACTATTTCTCCTTCTTCAAATCAATCATATGAGATGTTATAAGTGTCTCGTTAGTGTCGTTGACATGGCAGTATGTCTGAACATCATTTGCGACACTCGTGAGCAACTTGCGACACTTATGAAAGTTGTAAGGAAGATGCGACACTTACGACACTTGAGAGGGAAATGCGACACTTATCCAGCTAAGTAATTTTGACATGTAACACTATCCATGCCTAAGGAACATTTTTTCAAGTTGGCGTATAGATTGTGTTGCTGCAGGGTGTGCAGAACCTGCTGAATAAGATGCAAGTGTTCAACACAAGTCTTGTTGTAAATTAGAATTTCATCCAGATACACCACTACAAAATTATTGGTGAATGGTCGTAGCATATAATTCATCATCCTCATGAAAGTGGATGGAGAATTTGTTAAACCAAAGTGCATAACCAACCATTCAAAAAGGCCTTCCTTTGAATTAAAGGCGTTCTTCCATACATCTGTTTGTTCTATCGGGACCTGGATGGTAGTCAAACTTCAGATCAATATTAGTGAAGTATTTTTCCTTCGTGAGTTGATAAAGGAGGTCATTGATTCGAGGAATCAAGTGTCAATTTCTGACTATGATTTTATTCATAGCCCAACAATCAATACAGAGTTGCCAGGTTCCATATTTCTTCTGTACCAACATGATTGGGCTCCCACAAGGTGATGAGATAGGATGGATGTGCCCTTGTGGAGAAGTTCTTGGATCTATCGCTTGAACTCCTCATTCTCTAAAAAAGAGTGGTGATAGACTGTCCCATTGGGTAGAGGTGCACCGGGCATCAGATCGATGGGGTGCTTTACCTGACAGTGCAGAGGTACCCCTGTAGGTGAGGATAAGATATCTGAGTATTCTTCCACGACCTTATCTACTTTCTTCTACTGTTTGGAGAAGTCATCCACAGAGACCCTTGATGTGGATGTGATATTTCATTCATTCTGAGAACGAATCATGAAGAAGACAAACTTCCCCATTTGAGTGATTACCTTTTTGCATTGCTTAGCAGAGTTCAAAGAAATAGCACTAGGTGGGACTGCCTCAGGTATCCTGTACAATTTCCTGTTCCAGGTAATAATAACACTATGAGGCCTAGACTCATATACAACATGACGTTTCCATAAATAAGGTTGGCCCAAAAGAACATCACAAACTTCGAGAGGAGAAACATCACATAATACCTTGTCTTTGAAGGGATTGATGCCATACGATAGTCGTCACTGTTGGATGACACAGAGATCGCTTCCTTGGTGGAGCCATCCAATGGTGTAGGGTTATGGGTGCAATGTTGCTGGTAGGGAAAGACACTTGATGACCTCTCCTGAGATGAGGATATTTTGGCTATCACTATCAATGATGAAGTGCAACAAGGTGCCTTTTACCCACATTTGTGAATGGAAGAGGTGCTCTCCTTCTTCTGGCTCGTCTTATTCACCAGGCTGGAGCTTGGTGGTAGAAGCGATGGAACTGGGTTCTACGTTAATGATCTATATTCCCATTTCTAGTTCTAGCTCAAAGTAAGAATCTGCATTTGATTTAGAGGCTTTTACTTTGTCCACCAACGACTGCTTTGAGCGGCAGTCAACAGTGTTATGCCAAGGGATCTTATGGAAGTCGCACCACTTCTCGATATCTTTCTTTGTCTTTCCAGTGTCCTTCTTTGCTTGTGGATTGTACTGGTTTTCCTAATACTATCCATATTTTCTCTATCCTTTGTTCTATGGGTTAGGGCCACCCATTCCCAGCTTTTTTTGTGGGGGGTTCCCAGGCCCAAATTACGGCATATTTTGTTTGAACTTCTGCTCAATTTTGATGGAATATCGGTAGGCCGTGCCCAAGGATAAGATGTCCATAAATTTCATTTCAGTATGAATGTATATATGCAGAGAACCATGATAGTTGAGCACCAGATGTCACTCCAAATATTTGATACCTAGCTTGGTGCACAAGGTATGGAAGACATTTGTGAAATCTGGCACTGCTTGGTCTCTTTTTTGCCACAATATGGTCCGTTTGGTATACAGGTTGCCATAACTTTCGACAGGGTAGTATTGTTCCTTAATTGCATCCCTAAAGTATTCCCAGGTGGCCATGACTGAAAATAATGAGGTTTCCTTTGTTTCCTTTTGCTCACATAAAGTTTCCCACCAATATTTGACATGGGGAATGACTTTGAGGAGTGCAGAAGTAATCTTTTTTATATTCGAAAAGTTATGGACATAAAAATACCCTTCTAGTAGATTCAACCACTTGTCTACAACATCTGCGTCTATATGACCTTCAAATATAGGAATATTGAAGTTTATTTGTAACGTGAAGAGGGTGGTGCCTCCGTTCGAAGAATATGCGTCACCTGTTGGTAACTGCCAAAGGATTTGCATGAAACTATCCATCATCACGTTCCTCTGTTGCATGAGGGATTCCTCAATCAATAGTTTGAAAGGACCTCTTGTCCCATCATCTTTATTTTCTCCTACCATGAGAGGTTTCTCAGGCGTGCGAGAGTGATTTGAAAATAGAATGCTGACTTGTTATGCTATGCAAGCACCCTCTACTTCATTAAAATAAACTTTACAGGACCTTGCTTCATGTGTTAAAATATGCAAGATAAATTATGTGCCAAATTTATGTATCTTCTTGTAAATGTTTATATGTGAGGATATGCTATTTTAAATGGTTATATATGTATTTTCAATAAATACATAGCAACATAACTTGCAGCAAATAAACCATCAAACTCACAACAAGAACAAGATGATAAAGGAGTTCACCCCCCTCCGGGCTACATCTCCTTGAGCCTCCATTAATGGACTTGGATCTCTCAGATTAATTTGTCAAAAGTTATTTTACAAGATTCTGCTCAACTCCAATGGAAATTATGAATGTACCATTGGGATCAAAACACATAAAAAGCCCAAAAATGACTAATAGAACTCTGAAAATGGATCATGGCTCATCCGGGCATGACCTCTTCTACATGTGGCCATAAGCTTCACTGATCTTGTCTGTGGAAAAAACACATGTAAAAGTCATCAAAATCCTCTGAAACCTGTCCCAATGTGTTCAGAGCATAACAATTAGCCAAAAATGACTATTCAATCACAGAAAACAAACTTGGACTCACCAAAACATGACCTCAATCAATGAGGGCTTCAATCTCCCTAGAGCTTGCTGAAACTTCAATGGCTAAAAACCTACAAATGAAGTCTTCAAATGACATTGATAGCAGTGCCAATGGATTCACGACGTCCAAAAACCCCTAGTTGGGATTTTACGACACCTCAATCGGCCAAAAAATGAGAAAGATAGGCCTCCTACCATCCTCTTCCTTCAAGCTTGTTGGCTCTGGTTCGCCAAAACGCACCTCTGTGTGCTTGAACCAAGAACACGCTCCAAAACGTATGTTTAAACCCAACACCGATGCATAACCGAAAAACGGTGCAAACCATTGAACAGTTAAGGGCATGCCAACCCCTAACCACCAAGACCATGGGCATATGGGCCCATGTGAACTCGGGATAGCGCGAAAAGGCCTAACCGTTGAAACCGTGCCAACTTTCCCCCGTGATCTAGTTGTGGTCACATGGCACAATACAATAGAACCATGGCTTAAGCCATCAACACAAATCCTGCGCACTATAACATGGTCATATGAAATATAGCAAAACCACGGGCCATACAATTAAAACCCCGCGCCATTTTAACGAAGGGCTTGGTCATATATAAAGGCATACAACTAGGGGTCGAGGCTAAGCCCCGGCCCGAGCCCCCACCAAACTATATAACAAAGAAAATTTAAATAAATTTAAACCCGTCCATATACCAAGACACAAAGTATGGTGCGTTGGCAAAGCGGAATTTGCGAAGGCTTTGGTAAAGGGGGAGGTTCGGGGTTCAATCCCCACGGACTCCACAAATTTTTGAACTAACAAACCATAGCCAATAAAGGGGTACCAGATGGCAGACCACGACTGGGCCACATGGCTTCTCATAATTTTCCAAAACCATGCCACGTGTCGACAAATGATTCATCCAAAACTGTCAATCTGAAACTGCCATGTCACCTCTGCCACGTCAATATGTACGGTCAAGCCACGTCACCTCTGCCACGTCAGCCTGTACGGTCTGCACAGTCAGTGTCCCTTTTTTTTCCTATTTGACATTCCAAACAGATTGCGATATCTCTTGCTCCTGATGTCTATTTGAGACAAAATGAGTTGCGTTGGGTTCACAACGACGAGGCCTACGCTCTTATTCGTTTTGAGGAAATTCTGAGAACTTTTATTTTTGAGCTAAAATTTGACCCCTGGTCCAGATTTTGATCACACCTTCCCACTGAAAGGCTTTTGGACCCACAAAAGCTTATGATTATCTATATTATATTCAATACTTCTCTACTTTCAAGTTATATCAATTGATTCTACTTGAAAAGTCTTTTGACAATCACTTGGATACTTTGACATGCCTTGCACTGCAACTGGCTATGTCCCTCAACCACTGTTCTCTGGCTGCTATTGACCCACTATTCTCTTTGTGCTTGGAAGATTTCCAACCTTCACACTGAGAATTAAGTCCCTCTTGTGAACTCTTTGGCTTCAAAACAATCATCTCTCGAATGGCTGCAAAAACTTTCTTGCGACATCTTGTCACAAGCCAAGAAAACCATCAATCTTGAAAACAAATTTTACAAGACTGAAAAAATGATGCTAACAAAGTCTTTTGCTCTTTAAAAAAACTGTCGCATCTTGTATTTCATCAAAGTATATGGCATTTTCCTACATCTCAATGTACTCAAAATTGACTTACAAGCCAACAAACACCATCGACTAAACACAAGTCGAAAAACATGATCAACACAACATAGTCGTCAGACAATCATCAACACCAGTCAAGACTCATTTAAAACATATATACCTTCCCAAAATGACAAGTCGACATACATGATACACAATCATGTTACAGTCATGAATCATTCATGATGAACCATCACCAGGTTCACTATTTACACATACATAAAAACAAATGCATGTGCATGACTTTTCAACTCTCCTTCCAGTACAAACATAAGTACATAAACCCAAAACATGTGGGTACATAAGAGATGAACATGAAAAAAAATATATGGCTGTAACAAGTGAACATCATATCCATCTTTTACATCCTCCTGGCAAATTTATGCAACAACAAAAATGCCTTCAAAATGAATTGCATTCACATGAAACTTGCAACATGCAAGTTGTGATAAACTGTTGCAGTATCATGCTTCCCATAAATTCACACATAATGCTGAAAAGTGCATTTACAACAGAAAAATGCAAGCCTTACTTGCTCAAGAAATCCAACCATTTCTTACCAAGCCAACTCAATGGTGACTTTTTCTGCTGAAAATTGTCCTCTTGTGAATCATCTTGACTCACATCGATGATGGAATCTCCACTTTCATTTTTGCTGATCTCTTTATCCATATGCTTCTTATGCTATGGATGAGTGGTTGGATGCAATGTCCAACATTGGTCAATGAGATGACCCCGCTTCTGACAATGAGTGAAAATCTTTTGCATCCTCTTTTCACGTTGTCTTTGCTTGTAAAGTTTCCTGAAAGTGGTCAATCTTTTCCAACATTTTGAAACATGATGGTTATATAAACCACAATATGTACATGGAATTTTTTTTCCATTTTTACATGCAAATATTTCATGCTTAACATAATAAAAAGCAACTGAATGATAAGCGGAATTATACCTTGAACATTCACCTTTATCGCCTCTTTGAGGAGGTGAATCTTAAGAGTTACAAGCTCTCTTTTGAATACCATCAATAGTGTTCTTGTCCTCATCATTGTCACAACTCTTTAGTTTCACACATTTGCATTCATCTTGAACACAATCCTTGCATGTTGGCGGGATTGAACTTTCAACAAATGTTCTTGAACTTTCACCTTTATAGCCTTCTTGAGGAGGTGAACTTGAAACAAAATTTGTTCTTGGAACTTTTTCCCTTGTCTCCTCGACTTTGGAATTTTCTCCATCTTTTCGCTCATATCCAAGACCAGAATACTTAGGCCTCTCTTCAACAACAATAGGCTCAACAATGCCTTGTGCATGCTTGCCCAAACCTCTACCTTCATAGCCCATTTTTAACAATAACTTGGACCCTATTCCTCTTGTGTGATTTTCAAAAACACAAAAACATTCATCTTGAGAGGAATTAGAAGATAAAATAACATTGCATACTTTATGTTCATGCATGTACTTGGTAAGGGTTTCCTTTGCCTCATGGAGTTGAATCTCCATCTCATGCAACTTTGCAAGAAGCTAGTCTTTCTCCTCCTTCATGGCCATCAACTGCTCTTCAAGAGAAATGCTCTCATTTCTGTCTTCACACATCTCTTTCATCAAATCTCTCATGGTTAGAATCTCCTTCAACATCTCTTTGTCAAAGAACTTTGATTTTGAATATGTATGAGAACTACCAATGTTTGAAGCTTCCTCCATCTTTGCAAGATATCAAACTTCAATACAAAACTTGCACAATACCAGCAGCTAAATCTCAAGTTATTAATGGTAAACACATGAGAAAAACAAACCATGCTCTGATACCACCTGATCTAAAAATAGAAGGCTGACTTGTTATGCTATGCAAGCACCCTCTACTTCATTAAAATAAACATTACAGGACCTTGCTTCATGTGTTAAAATATGCAAGATAAATTATGTGACAAATTTATGTATCTTCTTGTAAATGTTTATATGTAAGGATATGCTCTTTTAAATGGTTATATATGTATTTTCAATAAATACACAACAACATAACTTGCAGCAAATAAACCATCAAACTCACAACAAGAACAATATGATAAAGGAGTTCACCCCCCTCTGGGCTACATCTCCTTGAGCCTCCATTAATGGACTTGGATCTCTGGGATTAATTTGTCAAAAGTTCTTTTACAAGTTTCTTCTCAACTCCAATATAAATTCTTACTGTACCATTGGGATCAGAACACATAAAAACTCCAAAAATGACTAATAGAACTCTGAAAACGGATCATGGCTCATCCGAGCATGACCTCTTCTACAAGTGGCCATAAGCTTCACTAAGCTTCTCTATGGAAACAACACCTGTAAAAGTCCTCAAAAGCCACTGAAACCTGTCCCAATGTGTTCAGAGCATAACAATTAGCCAAAAATGACTATTTATTCACAGATTACAAACTTAGACTCACCAAAACATGACCTCAATCAATGAGGGCTTCAATCTCCCTAGAGCTTGCTGAAACTTCAATGGCTAAAAACCTGCAAAAGAAGTCTTCAAATTGCCTTGATAACAGTACCAATGGATTCAAGATGTCCAAAAACCCCTAGATAGGCTTTTACGACATCTCAATCGGCCAAAAAATGAGAAAGATAGGCCTCCTGCTATCCTCTTCCTTCAACCTTGCTAGCTCTGGTTCGCCAAAACGCACCTCTGTGTGCTTGAACCAAGAACACGCTCCAAAACGTGTGTTTAAACCCAACATCAATGCATAACTGAAAAATGGTGTAAATCGTCGAACAGTTAAGGGCGTGCCAGCCCCTAACCGCCAAGACCATGGGCATATGGGCCCATGTGAACTTAGGCTAGCGCAAAAAGGGCTAACCGTTGAAACCATGCCAACTTCACCCCATGCTCCGGTTGTGGTCACATGGCACAATACAATAGAACCGTGGCTTAAACCATCAACACAAATCCCGCACACTATAACATGGTCATATGAAACATAGCAAAACCATGGGCCATACAGTTAAAACCCCACGCCATTTTAACGAAGGGCTTGGTCATATATAAAGGCATAGAACCGGGGGCCGGGGCTAAGCCCCGACCCGAGCCCCCGCCAAACTATACAACAAAGAAAATTTAAATAAATTTAAACCCGTTCATATACCAAGACACAAAGTATGGCGCATTGGCAAAGCGGAATTTGTGAAGGCTTTGGTAAAGGGAGAGGTCCGGGGTTCAATCCCCACAGACTCCACAAATTTTTGAACTAACAAACCATAGCCAATAAAGGGGTGCCACATGGTAGCCCACGACTGGGCCACGTGGCACCTCATAATTTGCCAAAACCATGCCACGTGTCAACAAATGATTTTCCCAAAACTACCAATCCAAAACTGCCATGTCACCTCTACCATGTCAACATGTACGGTCAAGCCATGTCACCTCTACCACATCAGGCTGTACAGTCTGCACAGTCAACGTCCCTTTTTTTACCTGTTTGACATTCCAAACAGATTGTGATATGTCTCTCTCCCAACGTCCGTTTGAGATGAAACGAGTTGCGTTGGGTTCGCAATGACGAGCCCTACGCTCTTGTTCATTTTGAGGCAATTCCAAGAACTTTGATTTTTGAGCTAAAATTTGACCCCTGGTCCAGATTTTGATCAGAGAGATTTTGTCCTCAGGAGAAAAAATATTGAGACCCAACTCTTTCTACTTCGACCTTTTTGGGGATATGCATTAATATGACAAGGAGAAGACCACTCTGATACCACTGATCCAGATTTTATGAGAAGTAAGAAATGAATACATATTATTAATAAATTCTTAACACAAAATAACAAAGATACAGTAAAAATGGTTTTCTATTCAATAATGAAATAAGATGAAACTGTAAAATGTAGAGGAAACAAGCTTGTCGGAATGGTGGTGGCTTATCTCTAAGAAGAGATGTGACATTTTCCCGGATTTGCAAGAAGAAAATTACAATGAGGCTTTGAAGGTCCTTTTACAATGAATAAGAATGCCAAAAACCCTAGACATCCAAAAAACTAACCCTAGGAGATGAAGCGCAAGAAGTCATGTGGGCCTCGTTTGGGTAAGTTAGTACATCAAAATTGCCCTGGAAGTTAAAATTGCTTGAAATAGTAAATTGTCAAAATTGTCAAAAAACTGTTTTGAGCGAGTTGGAAAAGTTATGTGGCTACCGATATCCATATGGATCAATCCTCCCTCCTTATTTAGCAATGGTGTCCATTGCATTTAGGTCCCCCATCAAATGAGGAAATTTCTACTGAATTTTTCCTTGGGTGAGCTACTTGCCTTGGTGTAGGACCTGCCCTGCTTTGACGACATGATAAAGCTAGATCCTTTGTTGTCGAGTGCCCTTGATATGTGTGTCCACAATATGATCATTGGATTCTTTTTTTGGGAAAACACCCTACGGACTAGCAAATTAGGGTCAGACTTTGCATGCAGATTTGACCAAATAGAAACTAATTTTTTACCTACATCCCAAGATTTAAATCCCTTTTTCTCAGTAAATGCATGGAAAAGGACCACCTACCTTATTACCAGTGTTTGATGTCGATCCTCCATTGTGCTTGATTACTTGTTTGCACTGCTCCTTCCAAAGATGACCTGCACTTAAGACAAACAACAACTATGCATGCATGCTACTTCTATACTCAAGGGTTAGAAATCAAACATAAGTCAATCAAAATATAAACAGTTCATGAATTGGGACGGGAAAAGCATTCTTTTTATTATGTAAAGTGAATCAACTTACAAAAGCTGAGACCGGCCATTGCTCCTTGAACCTGATCTTGGGCTCCTCTTCTTCTATCCTACAACTACTTTACGTTAAATCTCCTTTGGCATGAGGAAAGGATGAAGGGTTGGGACAATGGAATACGTAAATGAGCATAGTTTCTTCGCTATATTTTTTCCTCTTCCAAATGGTACCCCTACCCTTTCTTTTATAGGCTAGAAGGAGATAGGGTTTTGGATGAACCCTCGGCCATGCATGGCCAGGATTTTCAGTTAACTCACCCATAGCTTTTTGTTCCATCGACAACTTTCTTTTTTTCGTGCTTTAGTAGGTACATGTGGGCTGTTGTGAGCCAGCCAGCATGTACACAGATGCAATAATGGGTTAGGGTGCGTGGGCCTTTACACAAGAGGATTTTCAAAGAGTTGTTCAACAGAGTTTTGGAAAAGAAGGGAAATGAGTTGACCTGATGCCAAGTAAGCATATGTGGTGCAATTTAGTGTTATAACAGATGCCCCTAATGTGTGAGGTTAGAAGAGCATCTGATGGATGAAATACATTACCAATCTTTACTGATGCGCTGAACAAGTGAGCCCAAGGATCAGGAACTAGGAGGTGTTGTCTGCAAAATAACAAATGTCTCACCGAGGCGGGCATACCCATGCTCGGGATAAAATAGAACCATGGCTACCAATCAAATACAATGTAGATCCATGTTAAACAACTATAACGAGTAGCCATGAACAATACACAATGGAGCTACATCTCAAAATCAGAAAGATATAGATGTAGAGTATCCCTCTTCCAGAAGCTGATTTGGCCTGATGGCTAGAGATGAGATCTTTAGAGCTCGAGCAAAAATTTCAAAATCTTCAAAACTCAGGTAGGAGTGTAATATGAGTGTACAACTACACTACCCAGAGGTCTTTAACAACTCGTTGGTCATGGACTTGATAATCTTGATGATCGGACTTAAGGCTTCAGTGATTTCGAACAAGGACTTGATTGGACATTCAGGATGGCTGGGTATGCAGACAAGAGAGATATTGCAGAGGGACTGAATTGGGCTTAGTGACAAACTTCCCTTGGACAATAGCATGACAAGTGATGTGACTCAAGTAGAATATATGTTACTCATAAGTCTACGAAGCAGGAGGTAACACAAACTCTCCATATGTTTGGAAGAATAACCAAATGGTGGAGGACACAACTCTATATAGCAAGAAAAGATTCCTAAGGTCGTACTACATCCCATAGTTTGATGAAAAAAAAGATAGATGTGCTTTATCCAAGGGTGACTCATTATGCTGCCAATAAAGAAACTACCTTTCCCTTCCTCTTTTTGGGGTATATTTGAATTTTTTTGTTCTTTTCGATAATTTTTGGAAAAAGAATAAATGAATTTTACGTTACAATGGAGGAACGAGTATTGAAAACATACAAGCTCAAGACACAAGGACAAGACTAATGTTCTGGTAACATAATACCTAGGAATAATACTCCAGCGGCCAAAGGTGTTAAGACGCAAAAGAAAACTGTCACAAGGTTGGTGGATAAGGTATGCAAATGTGGTTGATAAAACACACAATGGTAACGTACTTTGATGTAAGTTTAATGATCCCATAGAAGGTAAGCTCGGTGGTTTTTCATATTTAGGGAGTCTGAAAAAACATAAAAGGATACTCCATTGGGGTACCTTTTTCGAAGATAGTCTAGTCGATTCGAAAAAGGGATAAAATAACATTGATTAGACGTCGATTCAAAACCATTTTAACGAGTGTGACAAGGACAAGATCACTCGACTATTTTTTCACTTTTAAGGAGCCTGAAAAAGGCTTAACTATGGACTCCATTAGGACTATTCTTCTGGACCAATTTAATGAGTGTGAAAGAATAAGGTCACTCCGCAATCTTTTCAACTTTAGGGAGTCTGAAAAGAGCTTAACTATGGACTCTGTGGGGGTTTCTTTTTCGTAAGTTTAGTCCCTCAGGCCCGAAAAAGGAATAAAATTATACTTGAGAGTACTCTTCTAAAGAACGAAAAATTCGATAGAGTATACCTTTGTTCATACAGTTGACTGTCCGGACCGAAAAAGGGGTAAACTACCACCAGACAGACGTGAATTCAAATTTCAGTTTAACGAGCGTGAAAGGCCACAAGATCGCTCATCAATCTTTTCATCTTTAGAGGGTCTGAAAATGGCTTAAAAGGAGACCTGTTTATTTTATGAGAGTCTTGAGGGTGAGACAAAGAGAGAGGAAGAATCATGCAAATGAGGCTCAAACTCATATTCAGGAAAGGCTATAAGGACTCCTGAGCCTACAGTGTTTTAGAGATGGCATGGACACCATAATGCAACCAGGACCTACCTAGGGCATCCATGTTCTGGTAAGCTCTACCGCCAAGTTGCGACACTTCTAAAGCAGATATGATGGTTCTATGTCACAACCTGATGGGATCGATCCTATAGCAAAGGAAAAAGACAACAAGATGCAAAAGTTGGGGTAATAACCTAACATATATGCTCAAGTTGATTCTTGGAAATTTTTTTATGGACCATCAAAATTTTCTCAAAACTCAAAAAAGTGTCCCAATACCTGATCAAATCCCTCCCATATACCTTCGGAATCACTCAAAATGGTTTTTGGTATAAAGAAACTGATAAGGGAGGCCAAAAAAGTGACAAAAAGAGGCCAAAAAGTCTATAAATAGAAGCTGGTAGCTCATTATCACCATTGCTGATTTAGAAATTGACTCTGGAGCCAAAAGACCCCTTTTGCTAAAAACAATGATTCCGAGAGCTACAATGGACGAAATGAACTTCCGCTTGGACCAAATAAGTACAAAATACCTTATCTAGTTATTCAATTCTTCAATTTTGTTTTTAAGTTTGTTTTTTGGGTGGGTGCCGACCTTAAACAAGTCAGCCCTAGGTACACGCGGGCAGGGTAAAATATGTCCGCATGTACACGCGACTGTCACCTCGACAGCTTGCATGGACCCCCCCTTTTTAAAAAAAAAGAATTAAAAGCAAGTGCTAACCCTCCTGAACCTTGTTTTGTTGGCAGGATGTATGTCCAGTGGAGGGAAAGAGAGCATGAAGCAGTCAGTGATTTGGTTGCGGCAGATCCGAATGTCGTGGCCGTGTTGATGCAATGCAGTTTACTAAAGTTCTTTCTGTGTCCATTTATTCATGCACAACCAAGGCTACTGAATTCCTTGATCGACTACTGGTACCCTGATGCAGAGGATTTTATGCTAGAGGGGAAATCACTGGTGCCCACCAATGAGGATATTTGTTTTTTGACTAGCCTCTCAAGGAGAGGGGAACCAATCAACTTTAGGATGTTTCTTGCGGGACTGAGTAAGATCTTGGAACTGATAGCCGAGCACTATGAGGTTGGGACTAATCATGTGGGATTCTAGGTACCTATCAGTAAGATCACTAAATTATCGCCGCAGGCGATATTATTACTGATTGGGCAGATTACTGGCTCTGCAGCCTTGCATCAGGCTTCTTGCGCATAGATGAACTATGTGATCCAGTGCTTGAATGCATAGATTTTTGACTGGAGTACTACATTACTAGAGTGCATGAAGAGGCAATTGACAGATTTTCGACAGTGGACACAAAGGAATTTTGGGTTTTGGATGATCTTGTGTTCATTTTTCTTCGAGAGAGTTCCAGGTTTTATCCCTTGGGAAGTAGTACGAGGACATTATGGCTCATTTCCTGCAGCGTGTAGATGGGAAGTATTACAGCCGTGACAGGGTGGTGGAAGGACCAATGAGTCCTTCAATGATGCATTCTTTGTGTGGCTGTCATGGTAGATCCCCGTGATCAATGACTACCCATATGCAGGGATAGATATTTCTAGAGATCTTGAGATACCCGTGCCTCTTGGTGAGGAGCGAGGGGAGATGCGTAAGTCTCCACCTTTGTAGTTTTTTGTTTTGTTTGCATATGTAATTTTTTGTCATTTTTGTGATATATATCAGTTTTTGTATGCCAGTGTATTTGACAGGTAAATTTTTGTTGTATGCAAATGTGGGACCCGTGCGACCTACCGATTATGCATGGAACAGGCATCGTCCTCAGCTAGAAGCTGTAGCTGCCATCGTCGGAGGAGCAGCAGTAGCAGGGAACCTCCCAGCTAGGGAGGCTGAGAGATTCCTTAGACGAGTTGAGTGGAACTTTACTGCACTCACTTGCACAGTCCTGGTGGTAGAGATAGAGGACTTGCCATCATCTATGCAGCCTCATGTCATGGGGGCACCTCAGATGTGGGTCCTGTTAGCACTCGGTAAATTTCCAAGAGGTTGAAAAAGAAGAAATCTACAAAGGTAACTTTATCCAACCACTTTTAAAGACGGGATCTAGCCCTTCTAGCTTCAAAGAGGGATCTCTCTATATGAAAGAAATCTGTAGGTTTTGTTGTCAAAGTGTTTTTGAATTGGTTGAGACAATCTACACCTCCATTGGGCTATGGGGTCTGTGTTATAATCAACATGAGATACAAACCAGAAATGTAAGGGAATACTTCCATAGGGTGAGATAATATACTCACTGGATATTTAATAGCTTAAATGATGGACAGAAGAAAAGATGAGAAAGATAAATTCAACTAAGAAGCAGTTAAGAATTTCTTATTTGAAAACATCAAAACATAAACATTAAAATCTTTAAAGTCGGAAACAGGGTATCCAAGATAAATCCTGCAACATACGTTACTCTTAAATATTAGTTTCAGAAAAAAATATGATCACAAAGCAAGAATAACATTCAACTTATAGAATAAACATCACTAGTGAATACACGCAAGAATCCTGTAAAAGTGCCTCCTTTTTATTAATGGCAGATCTCTTCAAAAAATGTTACAGTCTGATAGCGTCAGGGTGTAAAGATCAACAACCCCCAATAATTTGGAAAGTGAAGTATTTATAACTCAAATTACAAATGTTCATGTCATAATTGATCAGGACGTGCTCATTCTATTTTTAGCCTAACTAATTTAACTAATCAAACTGATTGATGACCTGGTGCAATTGCACGCGGAAATTCTGGGTAGACCATTGATGAAGCCTTTGCACGACCTCATCTGACTAGGCAGATGATTGGACCTGGAAAACTCATCTACTAATCGAGCAGATCACAGAGTTCCTCCCATCTAAAAATGACTAGGCACAGTGACTTTGAGCAGTCTCCGATACACTTAGTCCATTTCTTCATACTTAGCGAATGTGGGCTTAGTGAGGAATATGTATCAAATCTCATGTTGGATGCTAATGTCCAACTGAAGGGCATCCATGAATGATTTGTCGGTGATGCTCCCTTGTATGCCTATGAACTTTGAATAGTCTTTGGACACTTCAACCAATCTCTTCTTGTAATCTGGAAGTGTCATCAGTTTATCATTAATAACCTTCAGACTGGGGAGACCTTTCGTTTGGAGAGCTTCGATATTGATAAAGAATTTATGTACCCCTAGGTCCATGGTCTGAACCTTCTCTTCCAATTGAAGCATTAATCCTCTCTTGGTCAAAAATATTTTGATCTCAAGGATGGTCTCTGTTCTGTCCTCTATCTTCAACTCTTCTAGCTCTTCTCTAGTTTTAGAATTGAGGAATTTGATTATATCATTTTCCTGAGTTGGTCTATCTCCCAATTCTACTATGATCTTTTCAATGGCTTGTTTTCTCCTCTGGAGCAACTTTTTCTCCTCTGGAGCAACTCATTCTGTTCAAACATAATTTGGATCATGGGCCATATCTCATTTATGGACTTTGTGATGTCTGTCCATACATTTTCTTTGATCTCAGCCAAAGTCTTTCTGCCATTGTCTTCTTTTGGAGCTACTGTAGTTCCTTCCTGAGCTGCTTAGTTACTTGCTTTTCTTTGGAGAGTCTAGTTTGGAAAAATGTTTTGAGTTCCTGGAGGTTCTCAACTTCCTTCTTCAGCCTGTTGATTTCTGTCTCTTACAGGTTCATCTTCTCCATGGATTTGGCGAGCTCGGCTGTCCCTTCTTGTGGTGTCACTGGTGTTGCGGATGGAATTGTTGTTACTGCTGCTATGCTTGCTCCTGAAATCGAAATGGCACTCAATGGAATGAATTCCATTGGTTTCATCTGTTCCTTCTCTTTTAATAATCTCTCCATCTCTACTTCCATTTCTTTGAGCTGTGCATTCTTCTCCATGAGTAGCTTGAGCATTTCGTTCTTCTCACCTTCCTTCTTTGCTATCTTCTTAGCCTGTGAGTCCTCTGTGGGTGGGAGCTTTAGCTGTTTCCTCAAGGAAGCAATATCTACATTCTTTTTCTTTACCATATCCTCTACATCCTTGATGTTCGAAGGATCATAGCCGATCTTGAGGACCATCTCCTCCAAAGTTTTGATTCTGTTGTCCTTCGCAAAAGAAGATATCTTCTCCAGCTTGAGCTGCATTTGAGCATTGTTGAGCGACACCTGCAATTTAGCTGCAGAGGCAGAAGCATGTGCCAATGTGTGGAAAACCATCTCTCCTGTCTATTTATGCAAATCCATCTGATCTGTTGGGTGCACGTCCTTCATCTAGAATTCGAAGGTGGCCCTCTTGTAGTCTGTGATTACCTTGGGGTCTGGTACTTACACCTGGAGAAAGGCCACGTGCATCCTGCCTCTTTTTGTGTCAAATGCAGACAACAGCCTATGCTGCGCAGTGGACGACTACTTCCGAACTTGAGTGTAAGTACTACTGGTAAGGGTCTGATTTCTTTTCTTGATCAGTTCGTACTTCTCAAAAATGTTCAACTTGGGCCTAGTCTTGCCTGGCTAAGTGTCCAGTGTGGAGTCAGGGGATTTCTTCGGTATTGTTGTGGTGATTTCTTTAGAAAGGCTTGAACCAAAGGGTGGAATGACCGGCTTGATTACTGTGGTAGGCAGGACTTCTGCTTCTCTAGTTGGACTGGGAACTATGGTTGTCTTGGGCCTCTTAGTGTGCAACTGGAACTCTTCAGACGATACCTCCATGACAGGCAAAGATGACTCTTGTCGAGGCCTTTTTTCCTTAGGGACCTGTGGCGTGGTAGTTGGTGGCACAGTCGTTAGGGGAACTTGCTGTTCCACTTCAACCAAGGTGTCAGGAACCCACACAGTTTGGTTGGCAAATTTTTCAATCTTGGGCTTGGACTCATGAATGTACGGGATGTTTTTGTTCTTCACCTGCATTTCTGAGATGATCCCGCATGGATCATAGTGCCAGGGGAAACTTAAGAAAAAATTCATCTCTCTCAGCATCCGGTCCGCTTCTTCTCCTGAGCCACATTGTTACAGATGAAGGAACCAATCTGTCCCTTGATTCGAAGCTGCTGCTTCTTCTTCAATGATACGAAATGAATATCATTAGAATTCATGATCTGTCTTATATAATCTAATGCAAAGATTCTTACCGACACATATTTGGGCAGCTTGTAGTGTGCCAACTCACACCCAAATACTCTGATCTCGGAGTGGTTTTGATACAGGTACCAATCGTCGGTCTTCGTGTTGTCCGAGAGATGCAGAATTCTCTGAACTTTGTCGTTTATTCCAGGCTCGGGCCTGCCGCTCAACATGCTTACCACAGGGTGGTAAAATAGATCGATGAATGCCTTGAAGTTGTATTCTATGGAGTTATGCTTCAACAAAGAGGTCCATGCTGTGACTGGCTGAGGCCTTCCATCTGCGTCCATCTTCTGCATGGAGAAACTAAATTTGTCTGCTTGAAAGTAAAGGAACATGTACGTCAGTATAGTCGAATATTTGAACATACCCTCTGTGCCAAAATTCATGAACTGTTTGTGAATATTGTTGGCCAAGAAGGTGTTGTAATCAAACTGTGTGGTGGTTTTTTCATCATTGGAGAAAATGGATAGAAAACCCAGAATGGGCTCATCTATCCACTGGTCAGAATAATACCCTAGTAGGGCACAAAGGGAGGAAATGACTTGGTTTCCTTTGGTGGAGAACATAGATGACGGGTAAGGGGGATTTGTGGAAGGGAATTGAGTGGAGGTGGGAATGAAAAGCTCAAATATCTGAGCTCTCTGGGGAAAAGTCATATTCTGATATAATTCAGTAAAGTTTTCTAGGCTGAAAGGAGAAGCAGATTTGGCATGGGGAATTTGCATCATTTGGTCTATGTCTTCGGGAGTTATGAGGAACAGGGTGTCTCCGGATGAGGATATGATGACTCTCTATTTGGGGATGTAGTGAGCTTGGTATTTAAGTGTGAACTCGGGGAAATAGTGTATCTAGGGAAAAAGGTAAAGGGGTAAATTGGACTCCCAGATCCCAATTTCATCGCTCTGGTCCAGGAAAACCTCCCGGAGCCATGACTGGAGGTCTGAAAAATTGAAATCACACTTGGTATTGGTGATCAATTTGTCTTTGTTGAACAATGGGATTTTGTCCAAGTCGACAGGAGGCGGGAGAAAAGGATTATCCTCTCCTTCTGCTTGTCTTGGCTTTGGCGCCATCTCTACGACAGTACCTGTAATAAACACGAAGTTAGTGGGGTCAACTAACTGTAGATGAAGGAGATGGGATGTAACGGAGGGGTTAGATATGAGATTTTCAGGTGCGATGAGTGAACAACAAAAATGGGGGAGAACTGTAATTTTAGGTCGGGTGCGGGAGTCAGGTCAACAGGATAACGGGTATGTTATCCAGTAATAAATGGACAATGGGCCACTTAGGGGTGAGATGGTAGGTGACGATGGCCAAAACATACGGACGGGCGATGTGGCTGCTAGGGATTGGAGGTGAAAATCACAATAAGGGGCTGGTCATGAGTGGAAAGGGGTAGGGGACTGACAGCAGGGACTGACAGTAGTTATGGGATTTGACATAACTCGGGAGCAAGTGGAAAATGACGTCCATGAGTGACGGGGGCTGTCATATAGTAGATGGTGATGCGACTTCAGGAACAATAGGCTGACGCCACACATGACAAGGGGCCCGTCAGAGGGGAAAAACTATTCCGGAACCCCACCCTCGGTTAAAAGAAGATCACCAGGGGGGGTACGAAATCTAATTAGGGCCGTTGATCTACGCACCCTCTTCCTGGCCGTAGATCTTAGCGCACCGTTTATCCTTCATTCCGAACCCCCAACCCCCCTCCATTAAAGGCAGAATAGACGGGGGGGGTCCAGAATCAAATCTAAACTGTAGATTTACGCGCTCGTTTCTGGACCATTCAGATCTACGCAAATCTTATCACCGATTTCGGACCCCCCCCCCCCCCCCCCC
>CBVK0101762548.1:0-14920 GCA_900067695.1 Picea abies | reverse complement strand
TTGTAACCAATTGACCGAAGACTATAAAGAAGAAGAGTTGGTGGACGTAGTTGAAAAATCACATTGAATGTCTAAGGCTAATGTTGGATAAATGTAGGTAGTGTCAAATTGCTTTGAATTTGAAGAAGTGCATCTTCTTCTCACCATTTGGAGTACTGTTAAGTCATATTGCATGCAATCAGGGATTGCTGGTTGATCCATCTAAGATCACCATTATAGTTGATCTACCCCCTCCTACGTCAGTGAAACAACTATGCACTGCATTGGGACACACATGATATTACAGAAAGCTCATTAAGGGCTATTCTTAGATTACAACACCCATGGAGAAGCTGTTGAAGAAGGATTGTTAGCTTAATTGGATAGAGGAATTCCAACAGAGCTTCGACACACTAAAACAAAAAATGGTTACTATGCCCATCCTGGTTTTCCCAGATTGGACCAAGGAGTTTCATGTGCATGTCGATGCATCATCTAATATTGCATTGGGAGCTGTGTTAGCACAACCAGGAACATGAGACATTGACCACCTGTTAGCCTTTTCTAGCAGGAAGCTATCTACAACTAAGATTAACTATACCACTACTGAAAGAGAGGGATTAGACATGGTGTATGCATTGCAAAAATTTCACCACTACTTGTTGGGCAGACACTTTAATATGTTTACTAATCACTCCACACTGAAATACCTAGTAAACAAGCCAGTGTTGGGGGGGAGAAAGTGCAGATGGCTTCTACTGTTTCAAGAATATGATTTTGAGATAATAGTAAAGCCAGGGAGAATGAACAAAGGCCTTGACCACTTGTCGAGGTTGGAACATGGAGAAGATCTGACTAGTTTGGAGGATACACTACCGGATGTAGAACTACTAGCCATTAGAGAGATCGATGACCACTTCACAGAGATAATCCAGTTCCTATCAACAGGAATGACACCTAGTGAGTACACAATTCCTCAGAAGAAACAACTAGTAGTGCGCGTTGCATATTTTTCACTTATAGCCGGACATGTATACAAGATGGGACCTGATGAGATATTGAGAATGTGTGTTATGGAGGCAGAACAACCACTGATCCTTTCAGAAGCTCATGAAGGCATCGCATGAGGAAATTATGCAGGGAAAGCAACTGTGAAGAAGGTTCTTAGAGCTGGCCTTTGGTGGCCTACCTTACACAGAGATGCTAAAGACTATTCCAGAGCCTGTGATGTATGCCAAAGAGTGATTGGGATTTAAGAGTACCAACAATGTTATGGGCCTATAGAACCACTTGCAGAAAGCTAACAATGCAAACCCCTTTTAAGTTGGTATATGGTCTTGAAGCTGTTGTTCCAATGGAATATTTGGTACCAAGCCTAAGAATTGCTGCCTTTATAGATATGGATGATACTGGAGCTATTCAAGAGAGGCTTGTGTAGTTGGTAGAACTTGAGGAAGATATATTCACTACAGGATTCCATCAGCAGGTTCATAAGGAAAGAGAGAAGGCCTATCATGACATGCACATCAAGAAGAAGGAATTTAGACAAGGATACCTAGTGCTGGTCTATGAAAACAAGTTCATAAAACATCCTGGAAAGTTCAGAATGCATTGGCTAGGGCCATACGAGATCGTTTATGTTACAGAAGGAGGAGCTGCACAATTGAAGACTCTAAATGGGGAATGGAAGGAAGGATTAGTGAATGGGAGTCGGTTGAAGTTGTACTATGACAACCAACTACCTCGCAGCTCTAAGTGAATGAAGAAAAGGGTCTAGGTACCAGGTGCAGTTGAAAATGGGTACCCGACACAGAAAATATAGTCTGCACAAGAGAAAGAAGAAGAAGGAAAAGAGCAAAACGAAAAGGCTGCACTGTGCAACTTGGAGTCGAAGTAAACATGAAGCTCAGATCTGAAGTGCCTCGGTACGAGTCACAGGTGAGTGTTGGGGGCCTGTTGGCCCTTGGGTAAGGAATCAAGTGAAGATAAATGAAGAAAAGGGAGAATGCAAACTTTGTGGAAGACACAATGAATGTTATTGGGTCGAAGTAAACAAAAGAGAAGAAAAGATGGAGCGAAGCCTGAGAAAGAAAGCCGTTGGAAAAGGAGATAGAGAATGATAAGTCAGCAAGGAAGAAGGATCATGGACAAATCAACAAGTGGAAAAAGCCACCGTTGGATGCTTTGGAGCACCGCGTGAGAAGAAAGGAAAGACACGTTGGTGAAGCCCTGCAAATATGGGTCAAGTTGACCTAGGGTTTTAGACACCTAGGGTTTTGGTATCTAGGGTTTTGGACACCTTAGTTTCGACCTAAGGCTGTCGGTGAGCTATTGTAATGTATAAATAAAGGTCTAAAGGACCTGGGTCAGGTCGGTACTTTTGGGTTGGTACGATATTGATATTGATCTAGTTGTATTGTTGATGTGTGTGAGTATTGTATTGAGAGAGAGAAGTGCTAAGAGTGAGAGCCTTTTGGTATTGTAAGATCTTCAACTGGGTGCAAAGATCAACCCTGCAGCTGGGTGCATAGGGAGGGGAGAGAAAGAGAGGAGAAGAGAAGAGATATGCTAGCTAAGAGTGCAGACAAGAACTATATGCTTTACCTTAATATATTATAACACAGTTCTGTGGACGCAGCCCTAGAGAGAGGGTGAACCACGTATATTTGGTGTGGTGTGTGATTGATATTCTGTCTCTGTCATTGATATACTGTGATTGCATTGCTGTGTTAGATAAGATAGTAGATGTGTAGAATAGGTCTATGCTGATAAGGGATATATGAATAATGTGCTGTTCTTGTGCTATATCCACTTGATATTCCCTTTGGTTGTAGACATCTTTGTCCTGCAACCCCCTCATAGCTGCTTCAGGTGAGACTGCATCTTCTTCGCAGGTGTTACTGAAAGGGTCAGTAGCTAGGGCTTGTTGGTGCGCTCTTGGCGCTGAACCCTGGGTCTGCCCCTGTTCCAACAAGTAGACCTACGATACATGATGATGAAGAGGCTGTTGAGCCTATGACATGTGACCTTATCAACTGACAAGATCTCTATTGAATCAGTCTTGTAGAAGCCAATTACATGACCCTATAACCTTTCATGCTTCTTCCAGTAAGTAAGGGGAGTGAAGTTCATGAACCAAACTGCTTAAAGGGAAAGGCCAATAAAACATTCAAGCTAGCCTTAGGGTACACATCATTCATCAAGCCTATAAGTCATATTGTAGTATTGTAGTTGTACATATAGAGCACAATACCCCATCAAAGAATCATGTCCTTGGATTGATAAATTAGAGTTAAAGTTGAGGAGTTCAACAACCTTGTTGTAGTTCTTTGGCCCATCACATTTATTGTAGCCTCTAAAAATTTCATATATTTAGTGCCTCCTCACAGAAAATGGATCCAAGTTTTATTAAAAAATTCAAAATCATTGATGGTGTTCTATCAAGAAAGCCAGGTAAGACTTACTCTAGAAAATTTTGGTGTAAATATTAAATGTTTGCATGCAGGAAGCTTACAGGGCAGACACCTTTTAGATTGGTGTATGGGCAGGAAGTAGTGGTTCCCTTGGAGTATTTGATACCAATACTACACATTGCAGCTATTACAAACATGACAGAAAGAGGTGCAACTCAGGAAAGATTGGCTCAACTCATGGAATTAGAAGAAGATATGATTATAGTTGGTTTCCATTAGGAAGTACATAAAGCAAAGGATAAATCTTGGCATTAAAGACACATTAAGAAGAATTTTTTTAAGGAAGAAGATCTAATTCTCCTCTTGATAGTAAGTACTTACAACATCTAGGGAAATTTAGGATGCATTGGCTAGGACCTTTCGAGATAAAGTTTGTCACAGATGGAGGTGTTGTGCAGCCGCATGAATTAACAGGCAAGGAGATCCAAGGATTGGTGAATGGTATTCAACTGAAAAATGTATAGGGATATTTGACCTACCAAACCTTAGTAGTTTCAACGTAGAAATTAGAATTGTACATATTGTATATAGTAGGAATTAGAAGAGAAAAAGAGAAGAAAAAAGTAGAAAAATGAGAAAAAGACAAAAAGAAGTAAGTAGATGGCTAAGTTGTAGACAGAAAGATGAAGGATACAACATGCAACAAAATCTAGAAAGTGGTATGACAGAACCTGAAGACACTGTACGACAGAAAAAGATGAACATAGTGCGCTGGGATGAAAAACAGTGGGAAAAAGAAACACCGGTGACCGACAAAGTAAGGCACATTTATGACAGAGTTTATAAAAGGGGAAAAACATGAAAAGGTAAACACTTAATGTGATTTTGAGCAAACTGTAGCAAAGAAGAAAACAAGGTGTGATTGTGTGAGAAGTTGTGAAGAGTCCAACCTAGATTTACAACGAATTTTAACCGAGCTAAGACAATGACACCACCGAAATTTAGAGCACCCAACCAGTTTGCAAGAAGGACAAGAAGTGCCACAACGGAGTTGAAAAATATGGAGGATGTGAAAGGAGTAGTATATGTGGATGAGATCCCATCGCCAGAAAGTGAGTCAGTTAGTCCGATGCTTGTTGAGGAGCATAACTCAAAGGAAGAAGCAATGGAGGTAAACCAGGTGGAAGAACGCCGAAACCATAACTCAAAAGGAAACCCTAACACATCAAAACCAAGAGTGAAAGACACACACAGAGAGAAAAAAATGAAGAAGATGACAAGAAGATAGAATCAGATGAACCTAAGGAAACATAGAACCCTAGAGCAGAACAGACTCAAGAGGTTGAGGATATTACAAATAAACAGGACAACACTGCAGATCAGGACACAGAGGAAGAAATACAAAATGAGGTAGCAGGTCCATTAAAGAAGAAACCAAAGCCAACAATAACAATAACACTCACACAAAAGAAAGTTTCGCTGTCATTTCCCAAAATTCCAGAATCAATAATAGTTGTAGAGGACATGCTGGGGTTTGTTCCCAAACTGAAGTATGAAAATAACGACATCACATAGGTGGCAGAGTTTCTTGAGCTTGCACAAGAAATTTATATGGAGAGAAAAGGGATAACTTCGTCAGGAGTTTCTATATTAGAACCCAAGCAGTGGATTGCAGGGCTCTATAACACTGGCATCATGAATTTGTTGGGAATCCCACACTTTGGTAGGGGGAATCATTTCAATGCCTGTATAAAACAACTACTGGTGAGAGTACTTGGAGGATTTTTGTGGATGGAAAGACCTATCCCAATTGTTGTAGACCTAATTTCAAATATTACAGGGCTTCCAACAAATGGAGTGAAGCCAAAACAATACTTATATGACAAGATGAAGGAAAATGCAATTATAGAGGAAGTAAAAACACAATTTGGCACTAACAGGGAAAAAAAGGCATGATTATCAAAAATATAAATGACCCAACCACAAGATTCACGACAAATTTGATGGCTTGAAAGTTACTAATAAAATGTCACAAGGAAGGGACAACAACAGGGGTGGTAGTAGCAACAACTGTGCAATGCACGAAGGGGATAGTACTTAGTTGGGCACCATAATTCTGAACATATCTTTGGAGGATTACAAAGATGCGTAGGATTCTGGGACAAAGTTCCATTATCCTTGGCTACTCATTTTGATAGCCTTAGTGGCATGGGTAGAAACAAAATACTCAACCTTCTGTGATAGGAGAGGAAAGTGTCGTGCAACAAGGTATATAACCTTGTGGCACAATGTAGATCCTAAGTAGAGGAAAGATAATGCCAACATTTTTGGCATGTATCTTGAGGAAATGTAGGACAAGATAGCAGACACATGGAGAATGAAGGGATAGAAAATTTCAAAGCATCTCGACACAACATGTGGATACAAGCAAGGAGATACCCTAAGAAGAAATGGTTGAAGATGCAATACTGTATCACATAAGAAGAAGTACAATGGGTGATAGAGGAATGGCTGGATCAATGGTTGAAAATAAAGGAACAAAGGGTAAGGAACATGCAGGAACTGGACAATCAAGTAGTCCAACAACAAATACCAGGAAAGCATTAGAGTGCACTCAACCAAAAGAAAGTAGGGCGATAATAAAGATGCAGAGGAAGAAGAAAATAACACCTAGGGCCTCAGTACTAGAAATTGAGTGTGCAAAAGGAAAAAACTGGGAATCTCAGAAAAATGATAACATCTCTAGCTAGAAGGAAGAAAGTGGAGACCTACCAGAGGCGAAGAACCCCACACAAACAAAGAGACAACCAAAGAGAAGATCAGTGACAAAGATAGGAGGATAACATAAGAAGATGAGGGCACACAAGGATACCCCTTAGCTCACAATAACTGAGGATGATGTAGAATTGGTGGTAGAAAAAGTGCAGGATCGAGGAGAAGAAGAATTATACGTCACAGAGTCACAAAGAGAAGAATTAGTGAAAAATTTGATGGAGGTTAAAGAAGTTTTGGAAAGCATATAGAACAATGTAGCACAACAAAAAGGCATAGCACATCAAGAGAAAACCCATGAAGTAAAGGAGACAATACAAACAACAACAATGGGAAGTGAGACTTTCCAAATTAACCAAGGTATGCTACAAATCAACAAGGACACAATGCAAAAACCCTTAAAGGATATAGAGTAGTTGAACTTGGTGTTGTCCAAGATTCCAACCAAATAATTATACAAGCTACAGATTAGTGTCGTGCATGAATTTCAATCAAGGGTCGGGAAAAATGCGATGAAATTATATACAACCAAGGAGGTAAAGGAGATACTGGAGATAGCCCTCAATCAAGTGCATCTTGAGAGGGACGATGATAAACAATGTGCAAAGAAATTAGAACAAAGGCTTGAGGAAGTCTTTAAGACTATCCTAGACAACGCACAAGCAGAGGAGTTAAGCACATAAGAGAAGATCCAAAAGATAACGCAGGCTATGGAAAGTTATAGACATGAAATCATAGACCTAGCAACGAAGTTGATCCCTAACACTCCACCAGAGATCAAAGCGCAAAGGGAACAACAGGCTATAGAATACACAAAAAACATTGAAGGGGATATTAACATAATGGAAGAACTGTACAACAGTACAACACAGATGTGGATAGAACTGCAAGAAGATCAAAAGATTCAAGAATTAGACCAAAATAAGGGAAACATAAACATTGTAGTACATGAATTGAAGCACATAATTTTTTTTTGGCTATATTAGACAGGATGAAGAGAGCATAGGAGATGGAGAACTTGTAGGCAGAGATGAAGTCAATCCAGATGGAAAAACAGTTAAGGCATGCTTAGTTGGAGCCATTGCAGGAAGGGGAAGAAACAATGATTATAGAGTTGGAAGAAGCAAAGGGAAAGATAGAGAAAGTACACTTGGAGAGTGTAGAAGTGATAAAAGAGCACATTATAGCACAATTGGTATAAAATATTGTAGAAAGGAGTGTGCAGGAAAAAACACAAGTACAAGAGTTGACAGGTAGACTTTAGGCGCTGAAGAAGTCAGTGCAGCAAGAAAATAGTACTTGAGTGGCTCGGGATGAGCCACAGGTAAGTGTGATTTTGGAACATGATATTTTTGGGAAACACATAACATTTATTGAAGACAGTTACAAAATGGATTAGGAAAGGAGTGCACACCAGGAAATAAGGAAAAGCAACATGCTAGAAGCCAAGGAAAGCAACGTGTCGAGAATCAAGGAAAATCAGCATGAGGAAAGAGGAAATCCAAAGGCAGAAGAAAGGATAATGCAACAAGGAAACGGTGTGATCGAGGACCATCCACACATAGGAGGTTGTAATGTGTAAAATCATAATCCAATTAGGGTTAGGGTTTTGGGTTATGATGTAAAGGGTTTTTACCCATTTTTGTAGTATATATATGTAGTGTAAGATCTGAGGAGATTATTAAGACCAACCTTGTGTAATAGAAATACCTTTGAGAACCTTTTTGAGTTTTGAGTTAGTATTTGATGATTATTTTGGTTGAGAGTTGTGGAGCTCATATGAATTCAGATGGATTGTAACTAAGGGTCATGTCACAAGTTGTTGAGCTTGGTGCGACACTGTTCAAAGTCACCTATGCACCAAACTTATGATGTATTGTGCGCAACACACTGATTTGATGAAGATGAATAAAGAAGCATAGAATGAAAAATATTTGTGGATGTAGCCCAGGGGGGGTGAACCATGGTAAAATACTATGTCAATGTGGGGAATTTTGATCTTATGTCTTTTATGTTGAATGAATGGATGGATGAATGAATATGTTAGAGTTAACTTACAATGCACACTAGATCTGTTATGTTATTTTACTACAAAATGAATATTAATGAATGCATATGGTTAAAAGAATGGTATATTTGATATATATAATGTAGAAATAATGTATAACATCCCCATGAGCGCCATACCTTCAATGACTGCAGACATTTGGGTCCTGCAGTCACCCATAAGCCATCTTAGGTGAGATTGCGCTGTGCACTCTGTGCACAGTGTTGCCTTCTGGTCTCTAGAAGGGTTGATGGTTTGTAGGGTTTTGTTGGAAACCAAAGGTAGAACCTGGGTCATCCTAAACATTCCAACACACATATATTGTGTTGATTAATATTGAGAAGCCCTCAGGCCCAATTTTCGTAAGACAAAACTTGTGTGTGTGGTTGATTTTGTTGTGAACTTCTTCAAGTAGAATGCATGTTGATCGTGTGGTTGATTTTGTTGTGAACTTCTTCAAGTAGAATGCATGTTGATCAGATATACTGTAAGAACAATGTTTATTGATAGACTAATCTGATGCACAGAATTTCATGTTACAATATTGTTATTCTTTCTTATATTTTCAGGTCTTGAGCTCTTGAGTTTTTAATGTATGCAAAAATACAATTTAAACTTTTCTAGTTATATGTACGTGTGCTCATGTTTCTAACTTTGCACCTTCATTTCAACTATTTGTGTAGGGTTCATGGTAGAGTTTAGTTTCATTTACAACTCATTAAATTACTATAGTCCGCTACTAGCTAGGATAGGGCAGGATAGATTAGTAGTAGATTATATAGTCCGCTACTAGCTAGGATAGGGCAGGATAGATTAGTAGTAGATTATATTTATTTTTATACATAGTCTTCATCAACATATTCACATTACACAACCATCCATTGCCACTCTCATAACCAGGAATGACAACCAGGCCAAATTATGAATGGGTATCCTAAACCAAATGGTACATAGTTTAATTGGGATTGTGCACTAGGGAGTACCCCTTACTGTTGCAGGGAAAATTATGCCTCGTCAACACCCCCACTTGGTCGTTGGTTTGCATTGGTGCTCTTAATATAATTCTTGCAGGTCGACACCGGGGTTATTCCATGTAATTTCTCTGGTTTCACTGGTGCACTTTCTTTTATGCTAATCAATATGTGTTGAACCTCTTCCTAATTCAACCAAGATTCAACAAGAACCAACTCAGATTCGTTGTTCACATCAATATCGATACCCTGTGTTTTACAATACTCAGACCATCCAAATATCTATCTCATCAATGCTCTTATCTTTCTCTTTAGTGGTTATTCTGACATTCGACAACATAACATTCAATTCAAATTGATCCCTCCATTTATGGTTGCATGGAATATCCATGAATTTGTCACGCACAATGATGGGTTCCTTAAATGGCATACTTTTAGCACTAGACTATACCCTTTTGCTTACCATTTTCCGTTAATCACTTCCCTTTTGGATACTTCCTTTATTGAGTTCACCTCACTTATCACTAAGTTATGAATACTACCCTGTATGCCATTATTACATTATTTTTGCATAATTCCTAGAAGGAACTTGTTACTTTCAGTTACTAATATTGCTATACAGAAGAATATAGTAGATGAAACACCTCAAAGTGGTTGCAACACCTCTCTGCTACAACTCCAAGTGATACAGTTGTGTGCACAAACCAATTTGCTGCAATTCAGGGTGCAAACCAACTGCTACAACTCTAGGTGCATTCACATTTGCTGCAACTCTAGGTGCATTCTTATTTGCTGCAACTCTAGACAAACTGTTTCAACTCCGAGCACACTTTTTTTTGCTGTGACTTCAAATAAAGCTCACCACCACAAAAATCAACGCTGCAACTAGAATTTGGGAAGCAATATTCACAGAGAAAAATGGCAGGAGGCAAGTGGGAAATTAAAGGAGAAAGTGATTGCCTATTGAGCCAACATACCCCAGATTCCCACTAAATTTTGAAAGAATATTTGTAACTGGATGAATAGTTAGATTCTCATGACTATCCATCTATTTTTTGTATAATTTTAGAATAGTGGTCATGTTGTATAAAAACCTCGACTCCCTAGAGCCGAGGGGGAGGCAGTTATTCTAGCAAATACATTTTATTGCTATTATATCTTTCAAACTACGACAATATAATTTTGGTTCTATCTTTCAGTTGCATATTGATGTACTGGTGATCGTGTGATCTCAGTTTCGTAGCTTGGTACCTTTCCTAAGGGGGTAGGGCCCCCTCCTTAGTCAGGTACTGCCTGTAACAATAGGATTAGAAATTAGTATTT
Source organism: Picea abies (assembly GCA_900067695.1). NCBI lineage: Eukaryota > Viridiplantae > Streptophyta > Pinopsida > Pinales > Pinaceae > Picea > Picea abies. Next base: position 4,415 of record CBVK0101762548.1, on the reverse strand, counting down.
TACTTCTGTTCAGTTTATTTTGTCATTGTTTTCTTTCAATTGATGTAATTCCATATTCATAGCTTTATTCACATAATGTAGACATTTTTCCAGTTTGTTGTCATTCTAAAACTGTAGTATAGCCTATTTGATTTGAGCATCCTCTTTTGGTTTATTGTAGTTCTAGATGCATAAAACAAAGATGTGACCTGTGTGTGGTTTGGTTTTCTAGTCTTAAAACTATAATTCAGATTCTTGTAAAGTTACAATCATTCTATGCTTTCTATTGTTTCAAATCATGTCTCTTTAGTTTCGATTATAACATAGTTCAATTGATATGACTTGTGTTTCTACAACTCAGTAGTTGGATTTCTTTTCGTGCCACAACTCCACTTGCAGCTGCACTTTATTTTTTTTATTTTTTGATTTCCTCTAGCTTTAGACTTTGTAACTTTGGAACGCTGTTATTGGATTAATATTGAATGAATAAACACTTAATTGTTGCAACAATACAAGACCTTCGTTATACTCAAGCAAGTCACTGATAGATCATAGCATAATTTTTCATTTCCACAAGTGTGATTTCAATTCTCTCAAGTGTGATTTCAATTCTCGCAAGTGTGATTTCAATTTTCACAAGTGTGATTTCAATTTTAACAAGGGTGATTTCAATTCCCACAAGTATGATTTCGATTCCCGCAAGTGTGCTTTAATTTCTACAAGAGCAACTTAGGCCATAACTTAGTTTGGTGACTTAATTAAGTATCTTGAATATTTGAATTGTGACATTAGAGTGTTACAATGTCGTAGTTAAAACAACACTCTTCTTGCATAGATTGTTCATGATATTTCGCAAGTTCCATACAAGCCTCATATTGATAATTAAATGTACAACTCTTCATTTGCTTTCTAATATAATTAGGAAGTGATTGAAAAACCTGTCACAATTGATCAAGTAATGGGCCAAATTACTTCATAAGACTTGTCAAAAGATATGGATCATATGATGCTGTGGTTACACCCCTTTCCTCTTAGCCTCGTCATGGAAATTCTTCTTATTCCTGTCAGTGTCTTTGACATTGTTTGTTTTAAGTGTTCTTGTTGTGATGAAGCTTTATTTTGTATTCTTGTGGGACGTGTGCTCTGGTCTCACCATCATGCAAATGTTCAAGGGTTTGTTTGGGTCATGGGCGCACATCCGTTTGAAAAATAAAGAGTGGAGGGGGGCACATGTTATAAAATACCCGACGAGAACCTTCCACAAACAAAATACTTGGTATGTATTTGTGATTATTTTCTTGTTTTTTTAATTTCTTAAACTATTTATTTGCATGCTTTTAGTAATTTCTAAATTTAATTTAAAAAACTAACCTAATTTATATGAACTCCCTTATTAAATTAGAGTTGAATAATTAAGATGAAATTTGGACACAATCAAAACTCCACACAACCACACGAAGGCACATAAAACCCCAACCCACCACAACCACCAAACGTAAACACAAGAAATTGATGAAGGGTTGACCTCTTTGAGATCAATTGTCTGTGATTTAAGGATTACAAGAGAGCCTAGACGATTGTCATTGGCCACTTCATTGGACACCATTATATATTCCATTGCAATTTTCCAAGGGAAATTAACCAATATTTTTTAATACAAGGATAGGATGTTTTTCTATATTATAGGACTAACATTGATACAAACCAAGTCAGAGACTTGAATATTACGAAACATGATTTGATGCAACTATTTATTTATCCTATAACCAAACTACAACCACCAATAAAAAAGAGATGTATTTGTATGGATTGGTGCATCCACTAATAATTTAAGAACAACTGGATGGATAGATGGTTCATAGTGTTAAAAAAAAACCCCTACAATAATAGGGAGGCGCCTCTATATTTTCTAAGGAAATTATGGGCAGAGTTTATTTTGGGTCACCATGTCAACTACTTTGACATTGGTGAATTCCAGGGGGTGGGACTAGGGTCTGCATAGGACATAGAGAATTCTAGGAGTGACCTAATGCTAGGTCCTCATCCTCCTAGGCAAAGGAAAAACCCCCAAGCTCAACATCCTCCCATTGCAGATGGAATCCAACATATAGAGTTATCTTGATGTAGGAGCATCGTTGAAAAGCACACAGAGGCAAGACCACTCAACATGTGGGAGTTCTTCCAGAACTTCAACGTTAGCATCTGTAGCTGATTTTGAAATCCACCTTAACTCAGTGCCAGAATTTACCTTTGGAGGCACGCTTGAACCAGTGCTGAATTTTACCCTTTGAGGCATGTTTTGAAAATCGCAAGAGGAGCAGGAGTTTCCACTACATATCTGGAGTGCGATTGGACTAAGATAGCATAGGATGAATTTTAGGGTAGGCAAGTAGCTAGGGAAAACCCTATAAATATTTTTGAGTTAAGTAGAAGTTTGTACGACTAGATGGGGTTAGCTGCAATACAAGAGAAATTAGTTGTAAGAGAGAACTACGAGTTAGCAGGAGATATCATCTTTTGAGTTACTGTAATTTGAATGTATTTTGTAGCCATTTCGACACTTGTGAATATAACAGAAGGAAAATTGAACCAAATACACGTTGTATGATCGATGTTTGAAATTTCCTGATATTTTTGTTCTTATGGGAAAGTGGGAGAGTAGGAAATTGTGAATGTTAGTTTTTCAGTTTCAATTGTTTCTCTTCATTTAAATCTCTGCAAGGTGTGCATTGAGATAGAAGGGAACACAAGGGGATTTGGGGGGGATTTTATCTGTGAGAAATCCCTTGGATCTGAGTTATCGAGATCCCTTAGACGCAAAGAGTGCACGGGAAATCAAAGTCTACACCAGATGAAGCTCATGAGGAATAACACTCTGGGAAAGTGTTGTCGAAATCCAGGAATCTGTTTCCCAGGAGAAGCGAAGGACAGAACCTTCGGAGACTTATAAAATTATTCTAAGTCTAAAAGATTAAAAAGCTCAGGAGGGGGATCACTGTTGACCGTCAGATTGCAGTGAAGGGTCAGTGGTCGTCTGAGGTGAGACAGGCACACAAATTTCAACATTGCGTATTCCCAGGAGGAAAGACCCACGAGGACTTGAACAGACGGTGGAGAGATTTCAGGGAGGGACACGAAATCACGTGAGCCATTGGATCGAGAGGAGTTGTGAGTAGGTTAGTGGGGAGACCTTTCAATGCTTGACCCTCAGGGGGAATAGTAGCTGTCAAAACCCAACAGATCTAGGTCGTTGATCCCATTTCAGGTTTTTGGCTACCGGGAACACAAAGGGAAATAGATGGGACTCTTGGCCCACAAAACCCCGAAAGGATCTAGGTTGTCAGATCTTTGAAGGTTTAGAACTGTTGATCCACGATGTGGGGGTATTTCAGATTTCGGCGACCAGGGATAGAAAAGGTAAGAGTTGGGACTCTCGACCTACGAAATCCTAAAAGGATTCAGACCATCGGATCTTGGAGGCTTAGTGCCGTCGATCCACAACAGGGAAGTGTTTTGGATTTCGTGACTTGGAGAAACGAACAAACCTCGTGAGGGGCGAAGTTGGGAAACAAAAAATGCCAAATTGATCATCGTCATTGATCGAAGGGAGATCTGGACTGTAGATCTTGGTCTTCACGGTTTCATCTCTCGTAACTTGGAGAATCTCGAAGCGCTCTGTGGTAAAGTTGGTGGTCATGTGCCTGTGGTCATGTGAGCTAGGGAAAGGGGGGGAGCTAGCCTTCGCTAGCCCTTATCGAGGTTTCGGGACCAGAGGAACCAGGGACTCGTTACATTGGAAAACCTCGGGGACGTGAAACACAACGTGCCTTTCAGGCTAAGCTAGTGGTTGCGCCTGTGGTCACGAGGAGTAGGGGTCATGCCTAAAACTAGCTTGCGTGAGTAAAATACAGACAAGAGTCTATGGACTAAGTTTTAGAGGTTCTAGTTCAGAACTAGGAGAGCCGCTTCGGCTCCAAAATTTGGAGATCCTAACTGGGAGGTCATGCAGCCCCGAGGAGGGATAAGGGGTCTGCATCATGTGGTATTAGAGCTGATTGTTCTTCGTCTATAGACTTCAGGCGAAAGAGAAAGAGGAAGAGACATAGAACTCGGATTTGTACTCTGTGTGTGACAAGAAATAAACATAATGTCCCCAAGGAGATGAGAGACACCTTTAGCCAACCGTGTTGTAGAGAGGGAGATGCGAGAACTTCGCACCAGATTGGAAACAATGGAAGCAGTGAAGAGAAGAGCACCTAACGCTGGAGACATTAGTGAAGCAAAAAGTGAAGAGGTTGAAGTTGAAGAAGCTGTAGGAGAAGACACTATAGAGGAACGTTTGTTGAGAGAATTTGCCAGACTAGGAGGAAGAGCTAAGATAGAGGTTCCCATGTATGAGGGAAACCTAGATGCTGAAGAACTGTTGGATTGGATAA
>CBVK0101762506.1:1189-14541 GCA_900067695.1 Picea abies | reverse complement strand
AACTTTTCCAAATTTAGGTATGGGAGGGGTGTCATGGTGCCCTATTGGGTAGGAAAATCCCCAAGTCAAGGGATGTTTCCCAAGAAGACCCTATCTAGATCATGTAATGAGTGTGAGGTGGATTGGGGAAAGACTCTTGGGCATGGGATTCTTGACATATCGAGGGTTCATATTGTCTCATTTATGGGTGCTTTTGTGGAGAGTGTGCTACATCCTTGAGCTCCCTTTATTTGAAATGCAACCTTTTTCCAAGCCCTTTATTCATTAAGTCCAAACATTGAGTGTTATGTGCAATGGAAATAAAAGTGCACCACAATTCCACTTGAATTTGGAGTACATTGGGTGTTATGTTCACTAGAAATAAAAGAACACTGCAATGCACTCCCCCATCAAGCAGGATGCATTTTATTCATTTTCATTTGAAAGTCCTTTATTCACTAAGAGAAGTGTTTCATGGCTCTCGGGACTTTAGGGAGAGCATTTATGTATGATGTCAGCTACAATACCTCTGGGCCTTCAGCCCCTTCTTCCAATGGAATAAGGTACAAACCCTTATTGGGGTCAATGAACCTAAAAACCCAAAAGATGAGGAAATGGAGGGGAAGAAGTGTAGAAAGTGGTAAGTATGAGTGGGAATGGTACGATGACCCTTCAAGGAAACTCCTAGTAGAAACCCTTTTCCCGAGGGTGACCAACTTACTAGGATACCATGCCAACCACCAAGGTGAAATTAGGAAAAAGATATAATCTCCAAGCAAATTTTCCATAATCAAGAAAGGACTCTTTGCAACATGCTTAAATGCTTCAAATATTAAAGTGAAACTTACCATGAGACTGGACTTATTACCTCATGAAGCAAGGCATGTTGTCCTCTGGGAACCAGGCCAATGTAGTGGATGTTGCTCTGCTGCCAATGATGATGGTGAATTGTGGTGAATAAGAGGGGCTCGGTGGGTTGTGCTATCCATTTGTCTCTTGGCACTCCATGTATAATACATGTGGGCCTCGAGAAATCATCTCTTTAGTTACCCCTAGGTTGGCGAGGTAACAAAGACATTGTTAAATATTGGGCCACTAGGAAAGTAAGGGGTTCCATTCCATTTGTATTGGTTATTGTTCTATATTCGAGTAGAGCAAGGGAGTAAGATATTGGAGAAGAATGGAGGAAGTAGAACACCATGTGGTAGGATACATGCCACATTTTCCATGGTAACTCCATAGTCAATTCACCTTTCTTTGTATTTTCATTTCATAACTAGGAAGAAAAGAGCAAGGCATAGTCCTCACCTTCTAGCTATTTTGTTTTTCATATTGGGTTTTCCTAGGATACATCTTGTGTTGATTGTGTGGATGGTGTTATTTTCTTTAGCATATTTCATTTCAATTGATTTATTTCGATATTTGATGTGTTATCTAGCATTATTAAATCTTGAATCCTAAGTAAAACATTACATAAAAAGAGTTTGTGTAACTTTAAGATATGTTGTGATGAACTATTCTAGTGAAATATCCATGACAGTTTAAAAATCACTAACAAATCTACCTCACTGGAAAGAAAAAATCACAAATACAAGGGGGAACACATTCCACTTCTAGTGATCCATTTCCACAAGGCCTTCTTTCCATATGGCATTTGGAGGTGTGCACATGCAATGATCCTCCACCACATATGGCACCAAACAACGTTTTTCCTTTTCGTTGCTCACATCGAGCCAATACTTTCACAAATGGGCTATGTGGACACCCCCACTATTTGCACAATCTTTGCTTCCACAAAGCGCAAGGCTTTGGATTACAACCACCTTTGGTCCACCTAGGCTTAGAGATCAAACTGTTACCATTGACTATGGGGTTCTTTGACCCGCTCTCTTTTTCCATATGGTAACACATTTGTTGTGATTACCTAGCATCTCTACCTCCAACAAGACTGCCTCTTTGTATTGCATGGCATCCCTTCCCTCAATGGTAGTTCTCCCTTTTGAACAAGGAAAGAGAAGACGTCTTAAGTTTTTCATGCATGTTTTGTTCATTGGCCTCTCTTCCTTTAGAGAGAGTGCCTCTTTTTGAGTGAGATACATCAATTTGTTTACATGCACTTTTTAATCCCTTGCATCCCTACCTTCAACACAGGTGCTCTCTTTTGCACAAGAAAATAAAAGATACATTAATTTGTTTCCATGTACTTTTCTTTTCTAGCCTCCATGCTTTCAGTCAAAGTGCCCCTTTTTGAGCGAGAAAAAAAGAAAATACATTATTTTGTTTCCATGCACTTTTTGTTCCCTAGACTCCCTTCCTTCAATGGGAGTTCCCCTTTTGATAAAAAATGGAGAAGATACATTAAGATATTTCCATGCACTTTTTGTCCCATGGCCTCCCTGGCTTCAATGGGAGTGTCCCCTTTTGAGAAAGAAAAGAAAAGATACATTAATTTGTTCCATGCAATTTTTGTAACCTGGCCTCCTTACCCTCTATTGAGTTTCCCCTTTCTATGACCTAGCCTTCCTCCCCTCTACTAAAGCACCCCTTTTCAATCATTTTTCCTCTTTTTCCTCAAGCGTCATTGGGACACCCTCCTCCTCCCTTTGCACAAGTTTTCCCTCTAGTCTGCATGCATCTTTTCCCATTATCTTCCCCACAATGAATATTTCCTAGAGGCCATAACTACCCAGAGTAATCCATGGGGAAACCTTCCTACTTTCTCTCCATTAACTCCCTTCCTAGATATATTATTTACAACAAGGATCCCATTGTCTCTTCTCCTCCTTCACAAATTCCTTGTGTCACCATCTCCACCATTTGCACAAACTTTGCACCCTATGAGAACAAGTCTTCAAACTCTTTTACTGAATTAAACTTGCATATTGATGTTGTGTATTCACACTTGGCTAAGTGAAAATTCATTTTTTCTCCCACCCCCATGTGAGAATATACTCTTTCCTCTTCAACCATGATCTTACACAACATGAAAAAATCTTAGAGGCCATGCATTCATTAGATAGTGCTTAAGATAGTACCAACATTGGTTCTCTCATATACCTTCTTTATGAGCCTAACTTCTACTCTAGCACGCCATTAGACTCCATTTCCTTTGGCACTAACTTCGATCTCTCTCTACTAGTGCCTCTTGCACTTAGAATGACCAATCTAACCACTATTACCTATTGAAGACCATGAATTCTTCCAGTGCATAACATTTTATCATATAGTTTTAGGGTACTAACACTTCTATGGATTTTATAGCTCATGAAGGATATGACAATAATTTCTAGTTGTTGTTTCTTGGATGCAAAACCTTGCACTGGATTTTATGATCCCTATGGATATCTCTTTTCCATCATCACCCCCTTCAAGTATATACTCTACATTGGTATATAAGTATAGGCTTTCTCACTATGACATTGCATTTCAACCCTTTTGTCAACCTTGAATATTCCTTTAGGTTCCCCCTTGTCTAGACAAGTTACCTTACCATTTTCAAGTTCCCCCCTCACATTTGTCTAGAGATAGAAATGTTTCTACAATGGGTCACCCTAGTTTCACACAAGTTTCATTTTAGCATCCATTCCACTCATCTCCACTAGGATGAGGAGCATTTGTAGCCTATGATTGCATAAATAGCCTTATGCTTTTCCCTTATCATTAGCTAACCTCTACCCTCTGGCTGTTGAGTGGTAATAGTTGGTTTGATGTTTCACTTCCCACTATGTATCTAAATCCATTATTTCAATCCATTCATGTACCAAATCCCCATCTACATGCAAACCTTCATCACCCAATGTGACTCATGCTATCACGCTTTCCAAGAAGATGCACCCTAGGTTCACACCTTGTCGTTATCAATATGCTATTATTATTTCCTTATTGATCATGTTCCCTACCATTGTTTCAGAATCACATGCTTGCATTTGACAGGTCTTGTTGTTGTATTGTACATATTCTTTTATTTTTTACAAAAGAAAAACCACAAAATACATAAACGCAAAAATACAAACACATCAAAAAACTTCAAAAAACCAAAAAGAGGGAAAATAATCTATGTTTTTCTTATGATCGCCAATTTTTTTTATCTCGAATCACCTCTACACAAGTTTGAGCAATTGCCAATGCCGCCCTTGTTCGGAGCATCTATAATGAGTCACCCATTATTGTCCCTTTCCCAAGTCACATTGGTCCTTAAGTCCCACTCAGAGTTCATAACTTTGGTCCTTGAGTCCCACTCACACCATAACTTTGACTTAGTCCCCATGATCTCACATACCTCCTCATCATTACTCTCCCTCATGTCTCCACTTGAACTTTGGTAGAGTCATTATGCTAAGATTTATGGTCTGCCACCCTTTTTTCTCCATTCAAGGGAATTCCTATGGCTTATACCCATCTCTACCTTATCCCATTGTGTCAAGTTCAACTCATCATCATCTGTCAGTGCTCTCCACACCCCATGTTGGTTTCAAGGAATCATCATTTCCATTTCCCCAATGGATCTGTCCTTATCAACCAAGACACATTTTCTTTAAGGGTTTGATTTAGAGGCTTAGTACCTTAGCTATCATTTTGATTGTTGGTGATTCACCTAGCATCTAGAAATGGATTCACATCATTTATCCCTCACTACATGGTCCCTACCAATGTTCAAATTCAAATCTTCCATTGACACTAGATAGGTTTGTACCTATACCTTGGTACATATTCATCATTGGTGGGATATCTAGGTTTGTACCTATACCTTGGTACATATTCATCATTGGTGGGATATCTTACACTGGTAGTGATTTCCATCATTTATTGAAAAAATGGTCTCTCCCATGCTTGACTTCAACTTGTTATTGCATTGTGGAGAGTCATACTTGGTGGTGTCAGTGTTCCAAATCCAGTAGAAGATAATGGACATGTATGGCTCCTTTCCAACATTATTGTGATCCTCCATATTGGGCTTACCTCCAATGATTTCTCTTCATTCTCGACCCTTTTCGTCACTTTGGGCCTCCTCTATTGAAATTTTATGCCTCTAATGGACAACATTGTTCCATCGGACATCCAACAAAACAACATTCATTTTCAAAGTTTCCATGAACTAGCCTTATTTGTACCATCCTACAAAGCCATAGTCTCATATTGTACTTTTATAAATTTACTATTACACGAACATGGATATGTCTACCTCATTTTAAGAGATTGTAAATATAATTGCCTTTCATTTGTTTTCTAGGTGGTCTCCTTTCTCTCTCCAGTAGAAGTTCTCCTTATTTTATCTCTCTTTTGGTACTTTTTATAGAAACATGTGATGTATTTTGACTAAATGATGCTCTCCAAGCAATGCCCCTTTTGAAAAAGAAAATATAAGATGTGTCAATTTGTTTCCATGTATTTTTTATTCCATGGCCTCCCCTCCCTCAATGATAGTGCCCCCCTTTTGAACAAGAAAATAGAAAATACATAAATTTGTTTCCATGCAATTTTTGTCCCGTAACCTCCCTAACTTTAGTGGGAGGGCCTCCTTTGAGCAAGAAAGAGAAGATAGATTAAATAGAAAATACATAAATTTGTTTCCATGCAATTTTTGTCCCGTAACCTCCCTAACTTTAGTGGGAGGGCCTCCTTTGAGCAAGAAAGAGAAGATAGATTAATCTTTTTCCATGCACTTTTTGTTCCTCGACTACTCTAGCTTCAATTCTAGTGCCCCCTTCTGACCAAGAAAAGAGAAGATGTATTAAGTTGTCACTATACACTTTTTGTTTCCTAGCCTCCTTGTCCTCTACAAGATTTCCCATCTAGACTACTTGGCCTCCCTTCCCTTTGCCAAAGCACTCCTTTTTAATCTCTTTTTCTCTTTTTCCTATTTTTCCTCGAGAGAGGTTGAGACACCCTCCTCATCCCTTACACTACAATAAAATTGTATCAATAGCATCCTTTTTAGCTTAATTTTTTTCTTCCATTTTATTTTTTAGTGTTTTTTTGTAGTTTTTATGAAAACTCACTGTTATTTCACAGGACAATGCAAATCTCAACATTATTTCACGAATCGATGCTAAAATCGGCACTATTAGTATTGGATTTACCACTAACTTCAACATTGGGTTTAGCATAGATTTTAGCACCAAGTTTCTTGAGTGACTTAATAAAAGCAGGGAAAACTTTTCAAAAAGAAATTTAAGAAAAATAAAAGGAAAAAAATAAGCCACTTGTCTCAATCCTCATGAGTGTGAGGGTATTTTATTATTTTAATTAAAATTTGTTATTTTCTCTCAATACAACCCCTCAAATACTAATCTCATTATTTTCTAATTTTCTCTCTTTCTCTCTTCTCTTTTGCTTCCTCCCTTAGAGTTTCCTCTCCTAAGGTTTCCTTCTCATGGAAGCTAGGGTTTTAGTTTTATGGAGGAACCTCCATGAGGCAGGTAATGTATTTTCCATTCTCTTTTCCTTATTCCTTCATCTTTTACTTTGTTTTTCCTTTATTGATTTACTAATGTTTATTGTTGTTTTATTGTTCCAAGTTTAGGGTTTCATGCATGGAGGCTAAGGTTTCATGGAAAAACCTCCATGACAAATGTAATAGCTTCTCCACTCCCTTCTCCTCCTTCCTTCATCATTTACTTTTACTTTATTGATCTAGTAGTGTTTATTGTTCTTTTGTTGTTGCAAATTTAGGGTTTCATGGAGAAACCTCCATGAGGAAGACAATGGATTCTCCTTTCCCTTCTTATAATTCCTTCCTCTTTTGCTTTGTTTTTCTTTTATTGATTTGCTAATGTTTTTTGTTGTTTTCTTGTTTTAGGTTTCATGGAAAAGAAGAAAAAAATAGTATCTTGGGGGTATGTTGAATACGCAAAAACAGTTCATGGGTGTGGGTTGAACAAGGCCCTTGCATTTCTATAAGGAGATCCGAGTTCAAATCCCGACATCCATTTATCTCTCATTACTTGCTTTCCTCTTAGTTTTAGATGTCAATATTTATCTCAGATCTACATTATTCATTTGTTTGCATGCATAGGCTAGCTAATTTCAATTTAGATTTGTAGTTTTAATGGCATATTTCCATGGGAATGTAGCTCGAATAGAGTTATTTCGTTTTGGCAAAAGATCTAGGTTCAAATCTCAACATTTTGTTACCATTTTCCATTTATATTTTCCTATTTTTTCCATTTTTCGTTTATGCTTCCATAGATTTTAATTTGCACTAGGTTAGTCTAGCTTCAGTTCAAATCTACACTTTTAATGGAAAAAATTTGTGGGAATGTAGCTCAAGTAGCGATCATGTGCCTTTTGGCAAGTGATCTAGGTTCTTATCCCAACATTCCCTTAACATTATTAGTTTTTATTTTTCATTTTTTACCATTTTCCATTTTTTATTTCCGTTAATTTTAATTTAAAAACAATGGACACTAAATCCAACGCTAAACCCAATGTTAAATATGAAATATACAAATAGTCGGTGTTAAACCCGATGTTAAATATGAAATGTAGTTTAATGCCAACTTTTGCACTAGGAAAACGCTCCAACTTGGAAAAAATGCACTACAATTTGATGCTAAACTATGGGCCAATATCATGTTTTGTTGTAGTATTCGCACAATTTTCCCTCCAATATCCATGCCTCTTTACCCATTATCTTCCCAACAATGAAGAGTTCCTAGAAGCCATAACTACCCAAAATAGTCCATGCACTAACTTCCATACTTGTGTTCCCATTGTCTCTCTTCTCAGATTTGATCTTTACATCAAGAAGCCCATGGTGTCCTCTCCTTTGTAAATTCCTTGTGTGACCACCTCCAAACATAGTTACCAACTTAACAAGAACTCTACAGAGTTCTTACTTTTTAAAGGTCTCATTTACTAGTTATTTTTACCCCCATTTCAAAAAGTGGTGCTACTGGGAACACCATTTTTTGAAGTTAAGATTTTTCATCTAATTATGTATCATTAGGGTGCGATATTTTTTAAATATAGTGTAAAATATTATTTTTAACACTTTTGAACCTTTACTTCAATACATAGTGAATAGTTGTCGTTGAATAACACTATTTTTAAACCTTTAACAAAAAAATGTACATTTCAATGCTAGATATAATAAAAAAATACACATTTTGGAAGCTTTTTGCTTAAAATGACATGTCAAATAAAGCATTGATATGAGCACAATTAAACAAGAAAACCATTTTTTTTATTTGTATAGATTTCATATAAAATAATGACAATATTTAATGTTATTTTCCCTAAAGTAATGATTCACATAAAAATAAAAGTAAAAGGATTCATCATAAAACAACATGTGGGTATTTATCCTTATTGTAAAATCTGAAAATCAAAACATTACAACTATAACTTAACAATAATTTGCAAAATTGAGCATGTTTTTCAAAGACATCTTACAACTAGTCAACAATATCATATACGTCAAATTCATCATTCTCAAGAGGCACATCATCATTTTCTTAGGCTTGATTATGTGCTTCTATTAGGTCATTTTGCTCATCCATTGGGTCTTTGATGTCGGCAAATTGTCCGAAGTGATCCCTTCGAAACAAACATTTTAATGTGGTTCAAGTTCCTTTAACATTTTTGCCACACGTGATCCACTAAAACCTCATTTCTTCAAACCAACTTCTTGCATTTCTTCTGGAAGAGCTTTGATAGCATTAATTATTTGTTGAATAAAATTGCACTGTAGTGTGTCATTTTCAATGGCAATATAATTTTCTTTTTGTAAGCAACATGCTAGTGTTTTACCTAATCACCAAATACAAAGTAAATAATTAAGTAAAATAGTGTAAACAAACATGAATTAAAAACAATAAAGATTGAAGTGTGATTTCATATATGTTATACCATAAATCTTACTTGAACCAGAGAACAAATCCAAAACTCAATCTCCTTCACTTGAAAATGTTTCTATAAGATAATTGATTGGTGTTTGAAACTTTTGTTTAATGTTAACAATCTCTCTTTTCAAATTGTTTTCCTCATGCTATCTTTTTAGCCACAACGTTAAACCAATAACTGACTATGTTTCCCCCCATTTTTTTATTGATAAATATCATATTTTTCCCAGCGTGCAAGATGTATGCTCCCAATATCACTTTCTAATGAATCGTTATTGGAGCTACGAATACTAGGCTTTTCCTGTAACATAAATAAGTAAAAAATCAATTAACTTGTAAATTAATAAAAATTGATTTATAATCTTAATCACTAAACATACACTGTAAATGTCTTACCAATAAAGTTGCTTCCTTGCATTTGATTTTCCCTTGAAGCTTTATAGTACTAATCTTGATTTGTGTCTGAATGAAAAAACACAAATCCCCAAAATGGTGATGTTGTGACTTTTATAAATCCCATAACCACTTTATTGAAAGCTTAGTAAGTATAAGGAAATTCATGGACATCCTATACTCATTATTTGTGTTATGATCTCATGCCAATAACGTTGCTTCTATATCTATTAAACCCACATAAATAATACATTTGACTATTTAAAGAAAAAAGGTTATTGAGATACTCTTGCATCAATCCTCTTCTAGCCTCTACAGAATTATTTCCTCCCATCGCATAACATTTATAGTCAAAACATTTTGATATATCAAATGCATCTCTACTAGGAACCTCCATTGAGTCAACAAGAACTGGGTAGTCAACCACATGTGCATATGGATTGTACCTAATCATTTTTTTCAAGTTGTGAATATGCAAGTGATGTGGTTTTCTAATTTCGTATTTATTCTACCATTCTATGAGTCTATAAAATAACTTCACATTCAACTGAAATGTATGGCCCTTATCAACCAAGTTGTTCCTCAATTGATTTCAAATGGTATTTTCTGTTGTTTTGATAATACCATCCTCTAAATCAACCCCTGATGTTATGATTTCCTGCTACTTTTAGAACTTTCACTATGATATTCAGAGCTAACCATGGTTTATTTATCATCAACAACATTAGATTTCCTCCTTTTATGATTTAAAATAGTTTCATCTAAATAAACAATCTCTTCATAATTAATAGGAATGGAATCATCCTCAAGCATAGTTCTATTGTGTTTCTCTCGTTTCTTCTTCTTCTGAGCAAGAGTGGTAACTTCATTGGTATCAATGTCAGCATCATTTCCTTTGAAGTTTCCACATGTTGAAATCTAAACTTTCTAACATTATTAAGCTAATGACTTTTCTTTTTTCTTTCTTGTTCACGTGTCTCTACTCTTGCAACTTCAAAGTTACTCTTTGTTTCTTTTTCCTTACTTCTTGTGTCTCATCTGTGTGAAAGACATTGATGACTTCCATGAATTTTTCTTTGTAGAATAAACCCCCACCAACATATGTGAAAGTTGCATATCAAATTCATGTAAACATAAAATATTTGGTGTTAAATAAATTTTTAAAAATATTATGATACTTCTAATGATATACAATACATAAATAAGAATAAACAAACTTGCATTGTTTCTCTCAATGTTGTGCATGATAGATGCACATAGTTATGTAAAACCTTCTTATATGTTATAATTGTTCGTTTTGAAACAATATATAATCTTGACATAAGATCTGAAATGGATTCGGACTGAAGAGTGGATAAGACTCGGTACCTGCAACACATATTGTTGATCAAAATGCATTATCTAAGCCACATAAACCAATGTAAAAACAATGCAAGTTTACATGGAATAAGCCAAATAATGATGTAAGAGAAAAGTTAAAGAAAAATAATTAAAATGTCAAGGAAATTGATAGGAGAGAAGGGTAAAGAACAAAAAGTGAAGAGACATGGTTGTTGGCCTTCCCTTATCGCCTAGTTCTCCCTATTTCTCCACTCTCACTCATTCCCAAAGGGTTTTTTTCCAAGGAGGATGAGAGCATTGTAAAAGCTTGCAAACTTGCAAATGAAGAATATTGAGCACTATTCGGCAGGTTTTCCCAATTGGGTTCCAGGGTAAAATAATCTAGTCTTAATTTGTTTTTCCTCTATGTGTTATGGTTAAATTCGAAGTTGTACTCTATGGGTATGTTGGGTATATTTTTAAATGACTTCTTTGAGGGGGTGTAGAGTGACTTGTTGCAACTTGTCTTTATTACTATGTGAGAATACATTGATAAGGGTAATTGCTCACGACAGCTAGTAAACTTCATCTTTGGATGTACTAAGCATTCTAACAATCTTTTCCTAGCTTCTGGACATTCTAAGAATCTTCCCCTTGCTTTGGGGTCTCCCAAAGCTTATCTTCATTGATGTCTAACCTAGCCATGACCTAAACCTAGCTTCTGGCATTCTATCAAACATGCCAATGGTTGCATAACCCAGAACCTCTATTTCACGCTCACTTTGAGATTAATGGATGTGATTTTATGGTTGGTGCATTTCCCTAGTGAGTTTCTAATCTCATTATGTCGTAAATGACAAGTTATTCCTATTCAAGAGGTCATGGGCACCCAGCATGGAATTGCACCCCTTAAGAAGCATGTATGTTGCAACTAAAACACTCATACACATTTGTGTGTGAGTTACATGTTTCGATCGGCATCTCAACCACTTCTCTGGTGGATTCCTGAACTCTAGTAGAAGGAAACGAAGCCCTGATCTTCATATGTAATGATTATTCTCTCCACTGGATGATCCCTATGCAACGCATGGAGGTATACGAGGTAACAATGAGATGTTGGCATGGTCTACTTTCTTGACGCGTCTACCACACAAATCATTTATTTGTTGGTTATCATGTATACTAGCTAACTTTGGCTACTAGAGAGACCGTAATTGTTTTACTTGCTAGATACAAATCGTAAAACCCTAACCCTAATTTCCTCATTCACTCACTAGACGTGGCATTGAGCACCTCCTTCATCGTTTGAGCATTCCCTCTCTTGCCACACGTCTCATGACTATTTTGGGATGTTAAACCCTGCCAAGCAATAGTCATGGTCAAGGCATTGAGTTGGGCATTCACTAGATAGTTGGTTCATATCATCTAGTGCCACGCACCTCACTATTGATTTGGGCATGAAAAAAAATGTAAACAAAAGGTTGTAACGCTTCTATACATCAATAAACATTTCCGTTGAGCATACCTGTCAATTTCTTTTATACCAATTAAAAATTAAAAATACATATATTTAAAAAATAAATAACTTTAAAAAATTAAAAACTTAAAAAAAAATTGAAAAAATTATAATATAAATTTAAAAACAATTTTAAAAATTAAAAAATAGAAACAAAGATTCAAATGTGACCTTTTAAAAAAAAAAATAAATAAATAAATAAATAACTTTAAAAACTTAAAACTAAGAAAAGAAATTTGAAAAAAATATAATATAAATTTAAAAACAAATTCAAAAATAGAAACAAAATTCAAATATGACGTTTTTAAAAACAAATAAAATTCTTCAGAAAATTTAAAAAAATTAAATTAAATTAAAAAAATAATAATAATAAATAAATAAAACAACTTAAAACTTTTATACCAATTAAAAATTAAAAAATATATATTTAAAAAATAAATAACTTAAAAAATTCAAAACTAAAGAAGAAATTTGAAAAAATAAAAATTTCAAAAATTCAAAAATAGAAACGAAAATTGAAATCTTACCCTAGAGATGATTCTCATAATCATTACCTCCCCATTTACATTGGAATAGACCCCCAATGCATTGCATTTGGCAACCAATCTTTGGATCGACAACCATATGAGGAGCAACAACCATATGCACCACGCATAGGGGTCTGCTAGAACGAGAGGGTGGGGAGGGGAGATTTTAAGAATCGCCCTCACACGCCTCCCCCCCCACCTTAGAATCCCCTCCCCAAATTTGCCTTGGATTTGCATGTAATTCCAATGCAAATGGGGTGGGAGGAGGCACGATTCCAAGAATCACCACCCCCTCCTGAGAGGCAGCCATATGCATCGCGCAGGGGTTTTGCTAGAACGCGAGGGTGGGGAGCGGTGATTCTAAGAATCACCTTCCTCCCCATTGGATTTGGATTTGCATGTAATTCCAATGCAAATGGACAGGGGACAAGGCACAATTTTGAGAATTGATGAGAGGGGGCGGGTCACAATTATGAGAATTGGTGGCGGGTGGGGCAGGGGGGACGCAATTCTGATAATCGCTACTCCCCTAGGGAAAGCAATGGTCATATGTATTGTACAAAGGGTCTGTTGAGACGCTAGGATGAGAAGGGGTGATTCTCGGAATCGTCATCCCCCCATTTGCATTGGATTTGTCGAAGGTGTTTGAAGAAAATGGTAATTTTATTACATATGCATATTTTACAAGAATATGGAAGAAACAATGTGTTGATGTTGAAGGAATGATAATTTTATTACATATGCATATTTTACAAGAATATGGAAGAAACAATT
>CBVK0101762484.1:0-12207 GCA_900067695.1 Picea abies | reverse complement strand
GAAATAATAAGGTTTGTTTGCTTGGTTTGATTTCTAGATTTTATTAGTGATTGTTGTTGTTTTCTCTAGATGGCCATAGATTTTTTTCGTTCTTTACTTGGTTCATCCAACATCGACCTTCGTTGTTTAGATAGGATGAAATGGCTACCCTAGAAGATCCGGAAGGTTACCTCCCTTTTCTTTCTAATTTACCAGAAGGCTCTTCCGAGGGAGTAGTCAACAACGAAGTAGTTTCTGAAGTTGGAAGCACACACTCTTTGGAAGAATTTTGAATTGTTTCAGATTCCTTAGAAGCATTCCCAAACTCGTCTTTGAGTATTAGAATAGATCCACATATGCTTCAAATGAACTCGTCTGGGGAAATTGTTGTTGTTGATAATACGGAAGTACCTACTAGACCTAACACAGGATCTGGAGTAGAGGATCCACTTTTTCAAACTGAATCATTTAGGACACCAACTCATACTGTCAAAAATTTTCATCCTAATTCTATCCCTTTGACAGTATGTGATCTTTATGGAAACCTAGGAGCAAGTCTTGATCAACCTATGGCATCAAAAATGCCTGAAGTGTATGTTACCTATACAATACCTTTGGACCATTTAACTAGTACTACCCATAGAGTCACTATCGTTTTAGACCAATTGTTGGTTGGTTCTCACTCGATTCTTCCTCTCTAGATGGCCCATTGAATTGTGTTGTGAGTGTATTGATTTTCTTGGATTACATTTTCCTTTCATTTTTATATCTCTGATTTGATTTGGTAGAGGAAGAATTGAAATCATTTATATATTTTAATAATCTCTCATAAGAAAAATTTTGCATTCGATATTTTTTATTTTTAAAGAGAACATTGGAAATTTTTGTAGTCCTTGATTATTTGGAATTGTGTTCATTCAAGAAATGGAAATTTGTACTTTGTATCATTTGTACCTCAAGAAAAATACCTTCTCCCTACTGTAATTAGAGTTCATTGAATTGAAGATTGCATATTCATATCTTCTTGCATTTTATTGGGTCAAGGTCTCAACATCATCATTTTCATTTCCATATCCCTTTTGAGTAAACAACAACTTTAAAATACAACATAATTTAAAATTTATTAGTAACTTTTATTTTCTAGAAATTTTGTTCACCAACATTAGCTAGGATAGCACTTTGGAATAGGTTGTAAGGCATGCTCTCCAAAGCATAAAACACACTATAGTATCTTGTGATAGGGAGAGTTTAAATCCAATTTCTACATTTTGTCCTGGGAAGCCCTTCTCACACAAGGGTCAAGCCTGAGGTTGCATTAAGACTGGCAGAGTTACTCACCTTGATTTGTTGGTATTGGTGTATATATTATGTGTATTATGGGGGTTGCTTGAAGGTATACCCACAATTATGAGTGGAATCCTTTCGATTTGATTTCGGGTTAGATACCCTGCCTTTGCACATTGATGAGACTGTCGATTGTTTCCCCGGGCATCACTATTGTAGTTGGTAACCTTAGTGTCCTATATATTTAGGGTCTTTACACAAGGTGAATGTGGAGGGGAAAGTCTTCACGGTACTTGGAATCGACATTGGCCAAACTCACTCGGGATCCTTGGAGGGTATACCCACGATTATCTGTGGGAGCTTGCATTAGGGTGTAAGTTCATTAAGCAGGTCTTCAATGTAATTTTTCCACCTTCTTATCCCAGCCCCTTCTTGTCTTGATTTCATGACATTGGATTTCATCACCAACTAGTGACTTCGAAATAATAAGGTTTGTTTGCTTGGTTTGATTTCTAGATTTTATTAGTGATTGTTGTTGTTTTCTCTAGATGGCCATAGATTTTTTTCATTCTTTACTTGGTTCATCCAACATCGACCTTCGATGTTTAGATAGGATGTAATGGCTACCCCTGGAAGGTCTGAAAGTTTACCTCCCTTTTCTTTCTAATTCACCAGAAGGCTCTCCTGAGGGAGTAGTCAACAACGAAGTAGTTTCTGAAGTTGGAAGCACACACTCTTTGGAAGAATTTTGAATTGTTTCAGATTCCTTAGAAGAATTCCCAAACTTGTCTTTGAGTATTAGAATAGATCCGCATATGCTTCAAATGAACTTGTCTGGGGAAATTGTTGTTATTGATAATAATGAAGTACCTACTGGACCTAACATAGGATCTAGAGTAGAGGATCCACTTTTTCAAACTGAATCATTTAGGACACCGACTCATACTGCCGGAAATTTTCATCCTAGTTCTATCCCTTTGATAGTATGTGATCTTTACGACAACCTAGGATCAAGTCTTGATCAACCTATGGCATCAAAAATGCCTAAAGTGTATGTTACCTATACAGTACCTTTAGACCATTTAACTGGTACTACCCATAGTGTCACTGTCGTTTTAGACCAATTGTTGGTTGGTTCTCACTCGATTCTTCCTCTCTAGATGGCCCATTCTATTATGGTCCCACAAGCTACCACGATTCTTACCGGAAATGTGGTTATCTCCCAATATATGATTGGGACACCACTTCCACCTAGACTAAATCCATCACTTCCCCCTGGGTATAGAGCTCTGAATATTTCCATTGTTATCCCCACCCAAGTTCCATCCAGAGGTTCTAGACATTTTGTTCCTCCTGGGTAGAATGTTGCTACTGGTTTTGTCCCTACACTTGCCCAGGTTCTCTTCGGAGGGCCTTATGTTCCTCCTCCACCTTTGCTTGGAGGATCTAGCCCTAGTGGCTCCAATCCAGTTGGAGGCACCAATTGTTTTGTCACTTCTGGTTTTCAGATTCCTATGGGAGGTCAACCTCAAGTTGGAGGGCAGCCTCAACTTGGGGGGCAACCTCAAGTTGGAGCACAACCTCAAATTGGGGGGAAACCTCAAGTTGGATTCCATAACCTAGGTTATGGACAAAATGTACCTGTGTTACCATCTCAACCTTGGAATCTTCCTTTCCAAGGAAATCAACAACCTGTTACCATCTCAACCTTGGAATCTTCCTTTCCAAGGAAATCAACAACCTGCTAGGGGGAAACATCCTCTGGTTAACTCTTTTGTTCCTCCCAATATCGACCAACCATACCCAGGTTCTTTGAATCCCACTTGGGCTCAAAACTTTCAATCTAATGTTCCTTTCCAAGGGAACATACCTAATCAACCCAACCCTGTGGGTTATATGCCTCAAAATACTCCACAACCGATTATGTCAGGACTTTCTAATTATTTGCAGACTACTTATGGTCCTACTAGTATACCTATGGGGGTTTCCCCTCAAAACTACCAGTTTCCTCAAGTGAACAGGCAGCTGCCTTTTCTGGTCACCTTGGATTTACTAGATTTGTCTAGGATATTGAACGATCCTATTTTAAACTCTCCTTATTGGCCTGTCATCCCAACCAAATTTCCATCTGACATTCCTAAGTTTGACGGCCGATCGAGAGAGGACCCCAACAATCATGTTATGACTTTCCATCTTTGGTGTTCATCCAACTCATTGAGTTACTGCAAGGTTTCTTTAATGAATTTAATACCCTAGCCATGGGTTTTCTAACGCATTATCAATTTCCTATTCGTTATGAGACAGGAACCGAAATTTTGAGTTCATTTAAGAAATCTTCTTCCACTCATATTTACGATCACATCCATGACTGGAGGAGGAGAAGACGGTTAATCAAAGTTCCCTTCCTGGTCAACTATTGGCTAAGTAGTTTACCAAATCACTCATTGGTCCTATTGCCAGTGATGTTTCCATGGGTGGTGTTGTCACTGAAGAGTAGGCGATTAGTCATGATTAGTATCTAGATATCATTTATTCACAAATAGGCACACTTTACGACTTGATCCCTGATGCTCCTCGCCCTTCCACGAATCCTACCCCGACACATCCCACAACTTCTCATGTTGTTGATGGTGTGATTGGAACTTTCCATGTTGAGACTTAGTCCACACAAGCCAGTCACACCAATCCATAATCTAATAATTCTAATGCACAAAATACTCCTGCTCCTACTCCTTCCACCAATAAGAATGATGAGGTTAATTCAGTTCAATCCACACCTACCGGGAAAAACCAAAATAAAAGGAAAGGTAAGGGTAAGAACAAGTAGGAAAAGAATAATAATAATAAAACTGAAAAGACCAAAACACATCCTATTGATGATAAGGATAAGTGCAAACCTCGATATCCTTGCCTTATTTGTGGTGATGATCATGTTACCATCTCAACCTTGGAATCTTCCTTTCCAAGGAAATCAACAACCGGCTGGGGGGAAACATCCTCCAGTTAACTCTTTTGTTCCTCCCAATATCAACCAACCATACCCAGGTTCTTTGAATCCCACTTGGGGTCAAAACTTTCAATCTAATGTTCCTTTCCAAGGGAACATACCTAATCAACTCAACCCTATGGGTTGTATGCCTCAAAATACTCCACAACCGATTATGTTAGGACTCTCTAATTATTTGCAGACTTCTTATGGTCCTACTGGTATACCTATGGGGATTTCCCCTCAAAAATACTAATTTCCTCAAGTGAACAGGCAGCTGCCTTTTCTGGCCACCTTGGATTTACTGGATTTGTCTAGGATCTTGAATGATCCTATTTTAAGTTCTCCTTATTTTCCTGTCATCCCAGCCAAATTTCCATCTGACATTCCTAAGTTTGACGGTCAATCAAGAGAGGACCCCAACAATCATGTTATGACTTTCCATCTTTGGTGTTCATCCAACTCATTGAGTTACCGCAAGGTTTCTTTAACTAATTTAATACCCTAGCCATGGGTTTTCTAACACATTATCAATTTCGCATTCGTTATGAGACAGGAACCGAAATTTTAAGTTCTTTTAAGAAATATTCTTCCACTCATATTTCCGATCACATCCATGACTAGAGGAGGAGAAGACGGTTAATCAAAGTTCCCCTTCCTAGTCAACTATTGGCTGTGTAGTTTACCAAATCACTCATTGGTCCTATTGCCTATGATGTTTCCATGGGTGGTGTTGTCACTGAAGAGCAGGCAGTTAGTCATGCTTAGTATCTAGATATCATTTATTCACAAATAGGCACACTTTACGACTTGATCCCTGATGCTCCTCACCCTTCCACGAATCCTACCCCGACACATCCCACAACTTCTCATGTTATTGATGGTGTGATTGGAACTTTCCATGCTGAGACTTAGTCCACACAAGCCAGTCACACCAATCCAAAATCTAATAATTCTAATGCACAAAATACTCCTGCTCCTACTCCTTCCACCGATAAGAATGATGAGGTTAATTCAGTTCAATCCATACCTGCCGGGAAAAACCAAAATAAAAGGAAAGGTAAGGGTAAGAACAAGGAGGACAAGAATAATAATAATAAAACTGAAAATCCCAAAACACAGCCTGTTGATGATAAGGATAAGTGCAAACCTCGATATCATTGCCTTATTTGTGGTGACGATCATTACATGAAAGATTGTACATGACACGTTCCTCCAAGGGACCAAGAAACCTCCTACACTTGTCTTTTTGTCACAACCTTTCCCTTCTCAGCAGCAAGCCCAATTGGTCATCCATGACTAAGCCTCTACTTCTACCACTTCTTATGTCCTTATGTGTACTGGTGAATCTAAAAAGAATGAAGTTGCAGTCGCAACTTGGGCCAAAGACTATTCTCTATCCAAAGAGAAATTTGATGATACACCACCTTTGTTGATTCAAATTCCTCCCCCAAATTCACCTCCAAACTTTCCTCTTCATATTGAACGATTGGGTCTCATTACATTTCTTCTCCCTCCTCCTAAGGGCATTGTTCAAAATTCTGCGTTCAATCATCATGCACGTGCTACCCAAAACTACAGTATTGTAGAAGACCTTGCACAAGCACCCTCTGAGATGTCAGCTCTTGAAGTCCTTCAAATTTGTCCCACTCAATGGAAGGCATTGTTAAAGGCCATTAGTGGAATTGATCCCGCAGATACCAATATAATAATCTTTGACTTGGAAGATCACGTTCCAAGGCTCCCTCCTCAATTAGCATTTCAGATCCAAGTTGTTGTTGAAAACAAGAATATCTATAGAATTGTTATCAACGAAGGGGCCTTGACTTGCATTATGTCTGTTACTTGTTGGAAATCCATTGGCTCTCCTACCCTCACTAAATCACACAATATAGTTAATTCCTTCAATGGTACAAATTTCAAACCTTACGGTTTCTTCCCTCATTGTATATTACGTTGGAAGGTAAATCGGTCAATGTCAAGGTTGAGGTCTTCGATGCACCTCTTGATTATAATATTTTACTTGGTCATAGTTGGATTGATTCCATGTGTGTAGTTGTGTCTACCCTTTTCTGTGTGTTACGTTTCCCACACCAAGGAAAGGTCGTCACTGTTGACCAACTGGCCTTCTTTAATGTTGATTCTCATACTAGTAATGTCCCCTTTATCTCAAAGACACCTCCTGGTAACGAGAATGTCAGCGTGGTTCTGTTAAAAGATTCAATCTTGATGGGTACATTTCCAATCCCACCACACGATATTCCACCTCCTTTTCTTTCCTCTATTAATATGATATACACCACCGCTCGTGAAACCCTTGCATCATATGACCCATGGATAGTACCTAGTCTTGGTGACCATATTCATTATGGAAACCAAATTCCCTTAAG
The DNA here is from genome assembly GCA_900067695.1 of Picea abies. Classification (NCBI taxonomy): domain Eukaryota; kingdom Viridiplantae; phylum Streptophyta; class Pinopsida; order Pinales; family Pinaceae; genus Picea; species Picea abies. Next base: position 5,568 of record CBVK0101762484.1, on the reverse strand, counting down.
TCCGGTTGAATATGCTTACCAAGCTATTCAATCAACAACCCTCTCCCCTCCTTCTCTCTGTGATTCATCTCCTAATTTGTTTCACGTGATCTTTCCTACTAATGAGATGATCATGTCGGTCATGTCTATGGAAGACACTCCATGGGAAGATGGACATCATCGCTCCATCATCTTCCTAGAACATGATACTGTAGAGAGTTATCAACTCATTTTGGCTCCGTCGACCATTTTTGTTATTTCCTTTGTTCTTGAGTCAACACACGATGTCTTGTATGAAGGGAAATTGAGTAACATCTCACCTACCATCCCTCTAGACATATATATTAAACCCGGAGTCATGGAGAATGTTCATATCAGGGCCTCATGTTCTATTGATGAGGTCCACACTTATAAATCCCTTTTCCAAGAATTTTGTGACATTTTCGCCTTGAGTTATGAATAAATGCCAAGTATTGATCATGATATTGTTGTACACGATATTAATACATATCCGGACATGAAACTCGTCTAGCAGAGAATTCCCTCAGTACATCCATGTAAAGTTTCTGCTACCAAGCTTGAAGTTAAGAAACTTCTTAAATTCGTCTTTGTCTATCTCGTGGCTTTGACCGATTGGGTATCCAATCTTGTTCTGGTAAATAAGAAGCAAGGTACCATCCGCATTTGTGTAGATTATAGGGATATAAGTGTGTTACGTTTCCCACACCAAGGAAAGGTCGTCACTGTTGACCAACTGACCTTCTTTAATGTTGATTCATGTACTAGCAACATACCCTTTATCTAGAAGACACATCCCAGTTATGAGAATTCTAACGTGGGTCTTTTGAAAGATTCAACTTTGATTGGTACATTTCCAATCCCACCATCTGATATTTCTCCCCCTTTTGTTGCATCGATTAACATGATTCCTACCACTACTCGTGAAACCCCTGTGTCATATGAACCATGGATAGTACCTATCCCCAGTGACCATCTTCGTTATGACAACCAAATTCCCTTAAGTCCAGTCGAATATTCTTATCAAGATATTTAATTGGCAACCCCCTCCCCTCCTCCTCTATGTGATTCATCTCCTGATCTATTTCACGTGATATTTCCTACTGATGATATGATCATGTCAGTCATGTCTATGGAAGACACTCCATGGGATGATGGGAATCATCACTCCATTCTCTTCCTAGAACGTGACACCATAGAGAGATACCAATGGATTTCGGCTCTGTCGATTTTTGTTGTTATTTCTTCCATTCCTGAGTCAACCCACGATGTTTTGTACGAAGGGAACTTGAGTAACATTTAACCTACCATCCCTCTAGACATATCAATTAAACCCAAATTCATGGAGAATGTTCATATCGAGGCCTCATGTTCTACTGACGAGGTCCACACTTATAAATCCCTTTTCCAAGAATTTCATGACATTTTTTCTTGGAGTTATGAAGAAATGCCAGGTATCGATCACGATATTGTTGTGCATGAGATTAAGACATATCCATATGCTAAACCCGTCCGGTAGAGAATTTTCTGAGTACATCCATGTAAATTCGCTTCTATCAAGCTTGAAGTTGGGAAACTTCTTAAAGAAAACTTTGTTTATCCTATGGCTTTGACCGATTGGGTATCCAATCTTGTTTTAGTAAATAATAAGCAAGGTATGATCTACGTCTGTGTAGATTATAGGGATATAAATAAAGATTGTCCTAAGGAAAATTATCCAACCCCTTTTGTCGACTAGATCGTTGACGACTGTACCATAAGAAAAATATTCTTCTTAATGGATAGGTTCTACAACTATAATCAAATTAATATTTTACTAGTGGATCAACACAAGCCTAATTTTACTTTCCCTTGGGGAACCTTTGCGTACCAGAAATTACCTTTCGGTCTAAAGAATGTTTCTATGACCTTTTAGCATGCTATGTCTTATGATTTCCATGATATAAATCACATAGTACAACCCTATCTTGACGATCTACTGATGCATTCCATGCATCATCAATATCACCTGACACATTTACAGGCCATTTTCCTACGTTGTCGGTATTATCGCATACGTTTGAACCCACACAAATGTGTTTTTTGTGTGGATTCTGGCTTAATTCTCAATTTCAATGTGTCTATACACGAGATTCGAGTAGACCCTTTGAAGTTTGAAGAAATTATTAATCTACCTCCTCCTTCCACACTCCGCCAGCTCCAAAGTTTGCAAGGGAAGGAAAACTTTTTATGATGATTCATCCCCAATTACGTTGAATTAACAAAAGGATTCAATCGGTTTCTCAAGAAAGGTTATGAATTTGTATGGGACGATACTATGAACAAAGCCTTTGAATCTTTGAAAATTTCCTTAACCCGTACACCATTATTGTTTCCCCTGACTATAGCCGAGATTACTTCCTTTACTCAGTTGCTACAGACTCTACCATTGCTATGGTATTAGTTCAAGAGGATGATTCCCACGATGAGCATGTGATCTATTATTTGAGTAGGAGTCTCACGACTACCAAAACCAAATACTTACATCTGGAGAAACTGGCCTTGCCAACTGTTCAAGTTGTCCAATGTTTTTGTCATTATATCTTATTACGCAGGACCACTGTTATTTTCGATTGCAACCCCATGAAACATATCCTTACTTGAAAATTGTTGGGGGGAAAGTACTCCAAATGGATTGTTATTCTCCAGGACTTTGACTTGAAATTAAAATGCGCTAAGTCAAATAAATCTTTTGTTTTTTCCAAATTGATATGTGACCTTCCCTCGCCTGAGACAAAAAATGTGGCAGAGGATTCTTTACCTGACAAATCCCTTTTAAAAAATGTGGCAGAGGATTCTTTACCTGACAAATCCCTTTTTATGATCAATTCACATATGGTACAGAGATATTATCATCTATCTCCAGACTCAAAAATTTTGGCCCAACCTTTCTAGTACAGATCATCGTTGAATATGATATCAAGCCCGTCAATACATCATCCTTGGTGATACTCTTTACCGTCGTGGTATTGACTCTATTTTTTGGCAATGCCTTACCTATGATGAAGCTGATAAAGATTTGAATGATTGTCACTCTGGAGCATGTGGAGGCCATATGTCTAGGTATGCCACTTCCCAAAAGATCTTACGAGATGGTTATTTTTGGCCCTCATTATTCAAAGATTGCATTACTGTTGTCCAGAAATGCCATGCTTGTTAAACTTATAATACCAAGATAAGATCTCATCCTGCTCCTCTTCACCCTGTAGTTTTCATTGGTTTGTTTTCTAAATGGGGCATTGACTTCATGACATGTAACCCTCACTCGGTTGGGGGGCATGGTAACATCATTGTAGCTATGGATTATTTCACTAAATGGGCCGAGGTAATGCCTACATTCGATAACACCGGGAAAGCTGCGACATTGTTCATATTCAATCATATCATTACTCGGTTTGGTGTACCTCAAGCTATCGTTACAGATCATGGTAGACAATTTCAAAATTTTATGATGTCTGAGCTTACTGAAAAGTTGGGTCTTCGCCATGAAAACTCAACCCCCTATTATCCACAGGCCAATGGATAGGTTGAAGCAATTAACAAAATCCTTATTACTATGCTTCAACGGATGATAGGAATTCATAAGACAAGTTGGCACATGATGTCATTCTTAGCATTATGGTCCTATCAGATATCTGTTAAGTCTTCCATAGGCTTTACACATTTCCATTTAGTTTATGGTATCAAATTTGTCTTGTCGATTGAATGTGAAATATCGTCTTTGAAACTAGTCGTTGAACTTCTCCCCAATACCTCTGTCGAAGAGGAGAGTCATTTTTATTTGATGCAACTAGACAAAACCCGTTGTAATTTTGCCTTAGTTATTGAAACTCAGAAGAAACGTATTAAATCCCAATATGAAAAACATGTCAAGACATGTGTTTTTTATGAAGGGGATCTAGTTCTCATTTACGAGCAAGATCGTGATTTTCTAGGGGTCGGTAAATTTGAGGCCATGTGGCAAGGTCCTTACATTGTCAAACATGTGTTGGAGAAGGGATATTATGAGCTAGTTGATTATTATGGAATCCCTTTGAGTGAACCTAGAAATGTTATGAGCTAGTTGATTATTATGGAATCCCTTTGAGTGAACCTAGAAATGGGATTTACTTAAAGAAGTACTATGCTTAAGTCATTTTGCATGAGTTCTTGTACTTTTAGTGTATCATACTCTTGTGTGCTTTTTCGTTGTTTAGTTTCAACCTTCAGCTTCTTACCTTTCATTGTGCTTGGTTTCCAGATGTTGGTGTCTTCACTACCCTACGTTGGCTTCACTGATGGTGCTAGTCGTAGTACTCAAAACTTAGCATCTGTTTCTTGGGAAATCTATACACCCATAGATGAATTGTTTATTCTACATGGTGTGTGCCTTGGTCGTGAAACTAACAATATCGCAAAATACAGTGCAGTCATCAATTTTTTGACCAACGTTATTTCACTTGGAATTTGTCATCTTGTCGTACGAATCAATTCACAGTTAGTAGTCCTACAGTTGAGTAATGTTTATTCTATATGAAGTCCTACATTGTTAAGGTTATATTTATGAATTCATCTCTTGGAACGCCATTTTGATTACATTGAATATAAACACATTCCTAGATGTCTAAATACATCTTGGAACGCCATTTTGATTACATTGAATATAAACACATTCCTAGATGTATAAATACATTAACACATGCATTGGCTAATTATGTGTTAGACAAACATTTGAGACATTTATAAAATCCAATCACACTTTGTACATACAACAAGTAAGACGATAGAAGCCTTACATATATAACAATAAAAGTTTTACAAAAAGTGTTTTTGTCTGAAGACCAAAATATCAAAAATGTGAAGCACATGGCTTCATATATAAGTAGAGCATCAAGGATGTTGCTTGCTATAACATGCGACTACCCATGCTACTTTACAGAGAAGTCAACCGATGGAAGCAGATACGCCCACTGTGTGGCACTGATAATGCCTCAGGATATTGTCTATGGAGGCATCCGAGATGTTCATCATTAGACCCTTCAAGTTTTGTTCTATAGCCTCATAGTCAACAACAACTACTTCTGCTACCTCGAATCTCTCCCCTCACCTCTGGATGGGGGATGAACCTGGAGGTTGATAAGGTCTTATGTCTGGATCATCAAAGAGTGTTTGATTAATCATCGGATAAAGAACATAAAAACATTTTATATTACAAATCACAAAAACATCATAAAATAAAAATGTCCTTCTTACCTATGTTCCCCCATTGAGAACCCTCAGTAAGAACCAAGTTTGAATCACCTCGGAATTCCAAACTGACATATGCGTAGTTGTCTACCATAAGAATTTGGGTCCTCAACCAATAAAAGAAAGCATCATTATACCTGATGATAGGACCAGTTGCATGTTGTGCCATGAGGTCGACCCACCTCTTCATTCTTGGATCATGTGGGGTAGGTATACCCCACTCTACCTACAAACGTAAAAATGGGACCCTCTCCAGAAAGGACACCAAAATCAAATCATATCCAAACTATTTCAGTTCACCATTCC
>CBVK0101762466.1:0-10411 GCA_900067695.1 Picea abies | reverse complement strand
AAGGCTTGAAAAAATTTGACAGCTGTGGGATTTGAACCCACGCCCTTTCGGACCAGAGCCTAAATCTGGCGCCTTAGACCACTCGGCCAAACTGTCACGTGATTGAACAACAGTTTTATTTTTAAAGTTTAACAAAACAACAATTAGAGCAACACGAAACTCAGCTCAAAAATGTTATTATTGCCGATTTCCACGCCAACAGCGCGCTGTGATGGTCATGCAAGTCTCATATGATCGAATTATTCTAATTGAAATTCTTCTTTCGTTTGATGAGTTGTATATGAATTCTATCTTATAACATATCGGAGATGTAGCAAAATGGTAGAGCCCTCGATTTTCATGCGAGACGTACGGAGTTCGATTCCGCAAATCTCCATTCTGCTCTTTACCCAACGTGCCGGTCGGTATTGTTGAAAGGTGATTACTGAATGGCTTTCCCCTTCTAATATCAATGGAGTAAAAAACATATTTTTTTTAACAAAAACCCTAGTTTTCGATAAGTATGGAGATTCAAGTTCAAGCAAAAGGCTTGGCGATATAGGATTAAGGCTATATCAAAGTCTTCCCTAGTGATTAATAATGGCTAATTTGCGTGGAGTCTGATGCATCACAACTCTGCTCTTGTGAAGCATCTAAAATACTAGGGTGTGGCTCAACGTAAATATTCTTTTTTCTTTTTTTTTTTTTTTAAAGGAAAAAATGAAATTGTACACATAATTTTGGTACTTTAACTTTAACAAAATAGCTTGGAAATGTGCCTTTCAATTCCAGAGCAAACTTCTTCCTTCTCTCATCTCCTAGAAGGCAATCCTTTTAGGAGACATACTTCCTTAAGTTGTTTTATTCAACACAACATGATACATGATCATTAAAGATGATATGTTGTATCATGTTTGAAAAACAAGAAATGAATGCTTGGTTAAAAATATATGGCGTTTCAATTTGTTTCCTTAGCATCATACCTGTTTCCAAATTTATACCCAACTACACTTATAGATCTAGGTATAAGTGTCCAAGGTGGAGATGAAAATGCACATTTTCACCAATTTTAGACTTTTAGGATGGGATTACTTTTTCCATGAGCATGGATGGTCACGCTATTCATTTTGTGTTCCATTTGTCCCAGTTACAAATATATGCTAATGGATGCCTTGACCATGCTATTTGTGAGCACTATCAGTAGTACAACAACTAGCCTCTCACCTATTATTCCCAATGTTCTTTAATTTGATAAGTTCACTATTGTGCCTCTAACCATTTCTAAACTAGAGTTACTTGCAAAGCCCAAGTAAGAAAATAATAAATGGGAAACAATTCAAGCTAATCATGATCCTAAGCCTACAATTAATGCTCCTTCTAACATGAGTGTTATTCCCACTTCTACTTGATATGATGTTTTAGAGAGTTATAACATTTGAATAGAGTTTAAAACTTGGCTTTCCAGTTGGTCTAAAACTTAACCAAAGTCCTCAACCTTAATAAGGACCTACACGACTATTTTTAGGTAGTTTCACTATTTTTTCTCGTAACACACACACACACACACACACACCTTTCTTTAAACACGAAAGTGGGTATATCACAGGTATATGCGCTTCTCCTTCATCAAGGGAACATGTATATGTTATGATCCAATGTGGGCATATATAGGGTTACATGTATATGATATTACCCCAAGGAGGGACATATATGGGGCTAAATGTACATGTAATGTGTAAATGTATATGTAATAGGATCAACCTAATAGTAAAGGGGCCTCATGCGTAGTGTGCGAATATGTATATATAGAGATCATGCATTCATTATTGAGGAGAGGTGAAAATGTTTTGTATGATTGTATTTGGATATTTGCAAGAGGTTCTCCCATTCTTTAAGGAGTTATTGTGTAACTCATCTATGTTATCTATATTGTAGCTGTGCTCCATGCTCACATTGGTGTACATGGTGTGTACTTTTGTACATTGGTGTACATGTAATGTGTAAATGCATATGTAATATGGTCAACCTAATAGTAAAGGGGCCTCATGTGTAGTGTGTGAATAGGTATATATAGAAATCATGTATTCATTATTGGGGAGAGGTGAAAATGTAGTGAACCAAGTGCTTAAAATATCATAACAAAACACAAGTACACACCATGTACACCAATGTGAGCATGGAGCACAACTCCAATATAGATAACAGGGATGTGTTACACAATAACTCAAAGAATAAGAAAACCTCGTCCAAATATCCAAATACATTCATACATCACATTTTCACCTCTCCCCAATAATGAATACATGATCTCTATATATACCTATTTACACACCACACATGAGGCCCATTTACTATTAGGCCGGCCCTATTACATATACATTTACACATTACATGTACATTTAGCCCCATATATGCCCCCCTTGGGATCATATCATATACATTTAACCCCATATATTCCCCCCCTTCGGAAATAACATTTAGAATAGCCATCCAACATTAGGGAGCATAAGGTGCCATCCATGGCCACCCTCCCTCTCTTTTTATAGTACTTGTGCAAAATGCCACATGCCTTCTTGTGCAAAATTGTTTATTATTAATGCACTAATATGCCTAGTATTCGCCTAGCCACATCTATCTTCCATGCAAAATTCTACTTTCTGATTAATTTAAATGCATAGTATTCACCTTACTCCCAACTACCTTCCTATTTTTACTCATTTATGTTCCCTCTTGCATTTCCTAACTCTTATGTTCCCTATTGCATTTCCTAACTCTTTTGGTGTGTGTACATGATAATTCACTTTTAAATAAATAAAACCTCTAAAATATGAGATGAATAATTTTTACTAATGCATGTCTTTTAGTATTTAGTTTCCATTTCAAACTTGTCTAATAAAATCAACTCAATTTACCTGTAAATATTTTGTCTAATTAAATTAGTGCAATTATGTCTATATGAATAATACTTTCATAAGAACATTTCCACTCTTTAAAATATCATTCTATATGCTATGCATATAAAGGATAATTTGTCTCAAAATAGTGAATCTCAATCAACACCAGTATGAATACCAATATAATTAGTACCAAGGGTTAGGTTGTGATCAATCTACCTCTCTAGGTACACATACATTTTCATGGTGGGGGTAAAAAGAATGTAACATGGTGGGACCATTGCTAACTCCATCTATTTTATCCATGGTGAAATACTTGCGGTCACTGAGGAATAAGGATTATTTGTCCTTATTGTGCACCCCTCAATCATACCTCATGAGGAACCAACTATGGCCTACCCTCACATGTACGTGTAACCTTGTGGGTGAAGTACCATCTCTAGCCTATTACATCAAGGGATTTTCTAGTAGGTAGGAAGTAGAGATGACACTCCTCTGCTCCCAATAATACATATGCCACACCCCTCCATACAACCCTTACCCATTTGTAAGCTTAATTAGCTAATTTTCATTTTTGTCTCTACACACATCTAGAGACACATATCAAATAACATTGTTGAAAGCAATTATAAATCATATTAACATGTTTACAACATCATATTCATTTCGAGATATAGTCTACTGACCCTGTCTCAGGTCGATATAGCTTGACTCATTCTAAATTCCACATGCATGTGGTTCTTTCTTGTCACACTTGACAAAACATTAGTACTTTGCAAAAATAGGTCAATTCAATTGTACAAATCATATATATTCTTATCATCATTGTCAAATCAAATCATAATCCTATACTACTAATCATGGTATTCGACAATATCAAGAAATTCCCACATGTTTGTGATTCACATAATCATCACATCAGACATTAATAAAAGATCATATAAGTCAAAAGAGTTTCAAGCAAATATTTAATCCAAGTGTGTTCATCAACAAAACCCAAGTCATTCACATCGAGAATGCTCTCAAATAACAACATGTTAGATAATAGTAATAATAAGTATATTCAAGGAGGGGCATGGAACACTCTTTAGGAAACTACATCCCGAAGTTATTTAAAAATATAAGGAAATTCACAACACATGGAACACTCTTCGCAAGTGGAAGAACTAGGACTATAATTATACCACTAGACTTTTACTTGGTCCACCAAATGACATCAAAGTTGTCAAGTTTGTTGGTCCAATATGCTAATTGTCTTGACCTTTAGGCCTCCCTCATTTGAGACCTACAAGTTACTTAGATCAAGTACATGAGATGGATTCATAATATAATGACGTAAAATAGAAACATGAAAAACATCATGCATACGGTCTAGGGGTTTTAGCCAAATAAAGTGATAGGTAATTGGTTCCAACCTTTCGATGATCATAAAAGGTCCTACAAACCATGATGACAATTTATATTCTTTCCCAAATTTAATAGAACTCTTTTAGGGTCTTACTCACAATAAAACTTTATTCCCCTTTTATAACTTTTGTCTATTCTATGTGCATCTGCATGGATTTTTTTCTATCTTGTGCTTCTTTTAATATTTTTCATACCATTTTCATTTGTTTTTCCATTTCTTGAATGACTTCTTGTCCAACCATTACTCTCTCTTCTAATCTATCCCAATTGATAGGTGTCTTACAAGCTCTCCCATATAAAATCTCAAAAGGTGGTATCTTGATTGAATCATGATAACTATTGTTTTAGGAAAATTCTACAGATCGTAAANNAATCATGATAACTATTGTTTTAGGAAAATTCTACAGATCGTAAACATTACTCCCATAGATTATGTTGGTCCATGACATACATTCATATCATATCTTCTAATACCTAATTTACTCTTTTTGTTTGACCATATGTCTCTAGATGATATGTTGTACTAAGGTTGAGTTGAGTTCCTAAAGTTTTTCAAAATCCTGTCCAAAACCTACTTGTAAACATTGATCCACGATTATAAATTATTTTCTTAGGAACTCCATGTAGTATTTCTATTTCATTTACAAATCCTCTGACCTCTTCTTGTGCTTGGTAAGTTGTTTTTACTAGAATAAAATGAGCACTATTTGTTAATGTATCCACAACTACTAGCATATAATCATGCCTCCTTGAGGTCATTGACAAGCCTACTATAAAATCCATCAATATTACTTCCCATTTTGTTTTTGAAATTGCATAAGGTTGTGGTAGTCCCACTGGGTGCTAATGTTCAACTTTTACTTGCTAACATTACAAGCATCTTGCTACATAATTAACTACATCTTTCTTCATTCCTACCCAAAAGAACAATGGTTTTAAATCTGCATACATCTTTTTCACTCCACGATAAGCTATATATACGACTCAATGAGCCTTACTTAATATTAAATTGTGAATATCTTCATCACATGGTACATAAATTCTTTCACAAAATCTTCATAAACCATCTCCATCTAAGGTATATCCCTCATACTTAGGGTTTTCATTGTATCATCTTCTAATGCCATTCTTACTTCTTCATACCATTTATCATGTTGTTGTAAACCCAATATTCATTCTCTTATATTAGTCTTTAATGATAAAATGGGAAATATATACGAGGCCTACTATTGAAGGCATTAACCACCTTGTTTAAGGTTCGTTTAATTTATGATATGTGAAAATCATATTCACTAAGAAGTTGGGACCATCATCATCGTCTAACATTTAATTGATCTTGTGTAAAAGTATATTGAAGGCCATTGTGATAAGTTTTAAGATGGAATTTCCATCCTACCAAGTAATGTCTCCAAAGTCTTAATGCATTTTTCAATAAGCTAGGTTAAGCATGAAGTTCATTCCATTTTAGCATTAGGCAAGTGAACATGAGAGGATCCCTTCCGTAATAGGATCCATTGTATGGTCTTGCCCTACCTCAAGGGTTTGGTAATAATAAAGTGTGGTTTCTTCTATCTTGCTTTGTAGATCTATTGTGTATTGAGTATCTGCGGTGATTATATTTGTAGATCTATTCAGGTTCTTAACATGAACTCAGGACCTTGTATTAAATAAAGTATCATTCAATCAAATGAGCTAATACAAAATATATAACAAATTTGATGGAGGAGGTTTTATTTTATTTTTTTATATTATTTGTCTGGAAGTGCATGCTTACCCCCAAAACCCTAGTTTTTTCCTACAAAAATTTCATAACGGTCGCAGACAAAAAACAAGTGAAATTAAAAAAAACAAAATTGAATATCAACAATAATGGGGTTAGATCTTAGTTAGCTTTTCCATAAAATACAAGTTTTCTCTCGGTTTATGATTTGTCTAGATTGTTGATTTTTTATAATCTAGGTTAAGCATGAATTTCATTTCATTTTAGCATTTCACTTAACCATAAACAATAATGTTGCAACAACCAAGATCAAAAGAAGAAACACCATGCAAAAGAACACAAGAAGTATCTTGGGAAACCCTTCTCAACAAGGGAAGAAAACCCAACCAAATCCTTTGCTATATTCTTCAAGAGAAAGACCTTCACCACCAAGAAAGACCTAGCACACAAGAGGGTGCTCAAACCCTAGAAGACTAGCGCCCAAGAGAGGTGTACACTTTTCCCAAGTAAATGTACTTGCTGAAATTTCCAAACTCACATGAAAGATATGTTTCCACAATGGGGATTTTACTTTTACTTATACTAACCTAAACCTGTCAACTGAAGTGTCTATTGGCTCAACAGGGTTGACCTCTCTAAGTCACATTATAACAATAATAATTATTATTGTTATAATTAATACTAACCAAATTAATTATCTTTTACATTTATTATTAATCACATTAAGGTGGGGTCGACCTATACCCTTTACATAACAATTAGGGTTACAAGCAGGTCTGACTCTTGAACAATATATAACAAAGGATATGATACACCCACTAGTGCTCATCCACTAGGGGCACATCCATATGGATGTCATATCTCTGGCTCACTGCATTACACAGAAGAACTAGATCTACACACGTTCACATGTGCTCATCCACAGGCATGTCTACTCTACAGATCTTATTTCCCACCGCCTCACAAAGGAGAATCATCTAGAGTTTTCTCGTCAACTTTGTTGCTCAGAGGAGGCTAACACATCATCTTCATTTCTGTTCACATGACGATGCACCCAACACTTTGGGATTTCACACATTCACCTTGTGCTCGGCCATAGGCACGTCCAACTCAACATATCTCCTTTCCCACTGGATAATCATATGGAGCTCTTCCCAACTCTCTAGATGGAGGAGGTCATCTCTACATTCCTAGCTCTGTCTCAGGCAGGAACCACGTACCCTTCTTAAGGGCTTTCTCTTAGGTTTGTAAGCTGAGAGAAAGACTTACATAGTTGCAATGATCCACACCTCACAGGTTTGTAAGCTGGATAATGTGTCTCATAGTTGCATTCATCAACACTCCCTCTCGGCTAGGGAGGCATTATTTATCATGCTAAGTCTCACACAGATGTATTTTGATTTTTTTCTTAGCTGGAGTAATCGACAGTCCCTCTCAACTAGGGAGCCATTCTTCACGAAGTTAATTTAGTGAAGATATATGAAATCTGCTCATGTGTAGGAAGGTACTACATGTGTACGATATTCCTCTGCATCATATCTATGAAATAAGGATATTCCCTCTCATTGTATTTCGATCTATCAGGAAACACTAGGTTCTCAAGGAGCTTTACTCACGGCTCTTGGTTATCATCATAGGATTCATATCATGGTCAAGTAAATCTGTCAGAAGCTTGTGAAGCCACATTTCTTTGCACACTCGATGCTTATATACTTTGCCTCTGTGGTACTCAAGGCCATAGAGTTTTGTTTTCTGCTACATCAGGAAACCATGGCAAACTTCACGGTAGAACACCAACCGGATGTGTTCTTTTGGTCCACTGTACTTTCTTCTCAATCTAAATCGGCATATCCTACAAACTCAAGTTCACACTAGAGGCATATCTCAGGTCATATCCAACTGTGCCTTGTATATATCTCAATACATGTTTTGTTGTTGTCTAGTGAGTCTGTCTTGGTTGACTCATGAAATGACTAGACACATTCACTGCATGGCATGAATCAAGTCTGGTGTTAACCAGATACATTAGTGATCTAATCAGTTGTGGATTAGTCTCATCTAAATCATCATCAATCTTCTTCTTTAAATCCATCACGGTGGATTTTGCATTCCATCATACTGAACTTCTTTAATATTTTCATTGTATATTTTCCTTGATTCAGAAAAATATCATCAGTCCTATGTCATACTTCTTGTCCCAAGAAGTAGTGCATCATACTCAGATTCTTCATCTCGAATTCAGAAGTCAAGGATTACTTGTATCCAACAAAAACACTTTATGAATAAGTCATCAGGATCAGGCTCTCGTCACCAACACTGTAATGATATAGGTTTGGATTAGCAACACTCTTGTTGAAATCCAAACTCATTAAGAATCTATCTATCTGATATAATTTCCAACTCATGGATGGAAGTACGGATGGAAGTGTATTGGGTTCACTGAATCAAGTGTCTCATCGTAGACAACTCCCTCTGTTTGTGAGAAACCTCTAGCTATAGATCTCGTTTTGTATTTCTCAACACTTCCACCAGATGCATGCTTGATCTTATAGATCCATTTGGAAGTTACCACAGACTTCCCTTCTGGTCCTTGAATAATATCTTATACATCATTCTTTAAGATATACTGGTATTCTTATGTTATGGCATCTTTCCATACCTGTTCTCTTGTTGCTTCTCTGGCTCAACATCAATGAAGTGACTCATGACCGAAGGATAACTCAAAAATCTCTTTCACTTTCTTAGGATGTGGCTTGAGAGGCTTGTATGTTTCTCTGCTTCTTGCAAAGTGAGTTTAGGTAGGCCTTTTATGCCCTACTGCAATATCTTTGAACATATCAACTGGAGAAATGTTTCTCTCCCTTTGAACTGCTGAAGGGGGAGAAGGTATTGTCTCACTGTCAATCTCCATATGAGATTCTCTGGGTCTTTGAAAGACTATCTCTTCTTCAAGAACAACATCTATGCTTGTCTTCAATCTGTCTCTGACTAGGGATGTCGATCTAGAATGTCTTTGCATATTCATTGTATCCTTTCTTTCTAAAGGATCTAACTTGGACTTCTTTTCTTTGGGTACATGAAAATACATTGGGCACCCAAATAACTGGAAGTGTTCAATATCAGACTTCATTTTGGTGAAGACTTCTTCGGGAGTTATGTTTTTCAAATTCTGGTGAATACTCTTGTTCTACACATATACTGTGTCATGCATGCTTCTGCCCATGGAATCCTAGAAAGATTTTGATCATGCATTATTGCATTGGTTGTCTCAATGATGGTTCTATTCTACCTCTTTCTCAAATAGTTTTGACTCCCTTTGAGTCAAGTGAATCCCTCTGAAGGATAAGCATCTTATTTTCTTGTTAACCTATCTAGAACAAGAAAACAAAAGGAACCAACACAAGAATATCTCCTAAAGGAGAATAATGAGTACATCTCTAGAATCAAAATATTTTAAGGAATGTTGTCACAGCTACAACCTACTTGTAATGTAGCAAACTTTTAGAAATATAGGTTAGAGGAATGACAACAATTAAACCTGGAGTCTTCACTTCAAGTGTGTTGTTCCTCTCAATGCACTAAGATCCTTCTGGATCCATGACTTCAACAAAAGGTTCCTTCGTCTTGCAATTACCCTCATGACAATGATACAAATAATATATACAAGTGCATACCTGAGAATGCTGATATGATTTCTCCAATGGCTCTTGGTTGATCTCTATCCTCTGAGATATTTATGATGAAGATAGTCACGGTGTCATCTTTTTTATTTTGAAGTTGACCCTTCAATGTAAGGGCTTGAGTAAGTGATTTGCTTCCTTGTCATGACGTCATTTTCCTTCCCTTCATTGATAGTTGTCTCTGGTAAACCCTTTTGCATTACCCACAATAAGTCTTCCTCTAAAGTCTTGTCTTCCAAGAACTTTAAGTTGCTTGATTCATCAATCTTATCTTCCATCATAGTTTTTGTTCATCATAATTTTAGATTCTTCACAACCCTTTGTCAACTAGGCTAGAAAACCTAACGGCTAGGCTAGGCTAGCAATTTTAGGTTTTATTGGACTTATGACTGCTAACAATAAGAATTCAAAAGATAGGAGAACACTGGTGAGCTAAAGAGCTCCTTCAATGAGTTTGCAGAAACCCTAATTCAGAAATTAGCGAAACCCTAGAAACCTTAGGGCCAAAAATTCAAAATGCTCGAAATGTCACTCTGAGAGTCTCTAGAGATGCGTTGGACGAGGTCGTACGATTCTATAGAAAAGAGAGAAGACTGGTAGATGCTTATGCAATGGGTTCTTCAAGACCTATTCTCTGATACCATGTTGATTTTTCAATAATCTAGGTTAAGCATGAAGTTCATTCCATTTTAGCATTTAACTTAGCCATAAACAATAATGTTGCAGCAACC
>CBVK0101762421.1:0-11616 GCA_900067695.1 Picea abies | reverse complement strand
GGGTATATTGCTTGGACACACTTTGTGGCAGAGCCTTATGAATGCTTTGACAATGACACCAACCATTTGGGCCATTTGATAAAGTTGAAACAATCAGGAACAGTGGAAGACTTTATAGCTGCCTTTGAACGCCTAGATTTTCGGACAGAGGGCATGTCTGATGCCTTTTTCTGAGAATGTTTTATCAGTGGCCTCAAGGATGAGATTCGGGCCCATGTCCTCATGGCTCGGCCTTAGAGTTGGGTGGAGGCTACTAAAAGAGATAAAGAATAACAACAAGTTTTATCTTCTCAAAACCAAAAACCCTCCTTTATCCCTCGCCCTAAACCAATAAATTGCACTACTCCCTCCACTCCACTAAAGATCAAAAAATTGACCAGCGTTGAAATGGATGAACGCCAACTCAAAGGCCTTTGTTATAATTGTGATGAAAAATATTTTCCAGGCCACAAGTGTAAGGAATAAAATCTCTTTATGGACATCTTCGAAGATATTTCAGAAGAGGATATTGAAACTCCCCTTATGTCTGAATCACCTGAAACCCCCAACATAACCCCTCCCTCAGACCCTCTCGAAGTAGAACTGGTCATTTCCCTCAATGCTCTCACTGGATTCTCCACTCCCCAAACCCTCAAGATAATTGGTTACATCAAGCATCGGAAGGTCATCATTTTGGTTGATAGTGGAAGCACCCATAATTTTATTCATCACCACATTGCCCAAGAAGCTCATTGCTACATCCATGCCGTCAATAATTTCCAAATCATGATTGCCAATGGTGGCTCCATGAAATATGGAGGGCGTTGTGAAAATGTGTGTCTCCAAATTGGTGACTACCACCTGAAATCTCATATGTTTTCTATAGACATGGGCGGGTGTGACATTGTGTTGGGTGCAGACTGGCTAAGGACTTTGGGTTCCATTCTCATGGATTTTAAGTAATTAACCATGCAATTTGACCAGGAAGGCCACCAATATAAGTTCCAAGGAATCACCGCCGGTTCACCTGAGATCATTAGTTCCCATCGCATGGAAAAGCTGCTCAAAAAGGGTCATTCTGGTGTTATTTCTCAACTCCATGCCATCCACACAACAGAAACATCCTCGGTGCCGCAAGACCTCCCAACCATCCTTTCTAAACATCGAGTGGTCTTTTACACTCCCCAGGGAGTCCCTCCTTCACATGGTGTTCATGATCATTCCATTCCCCTTGTACCTAGAAGCCTTCCTCCCAATATCCGTCCGTATTGTCACCCTTTTTCCCAAAAAAATGAAATTGAGAAAATGGTCCAGGAACTCCTTAATGCAAACATTATCCACCCTAGTACGAGCCCCTACTCTTCTTTCATGGTCATGGTCCTGAAGAAAGAAGTTTCTTGGCGAATGTGTCCTGACTTCCGTGCCCTCAACAAACTTACCATTAAAGACAAATTTCCCATTCCTGTCATTGATGACCTCCTGGATGAACTGAGTGGTGCCCAATTCTTTACTAAACTTGATCTTCGTTCGGGCTACCACCAGATACGTATGAAAGAGGTAGACATTCCCAAGACTACCTTTAGAACTCACGAGGGCCACTATGAGTTTTTGGTCATGCCCTTTGGCTTGTGTAATGCCCCATCCACCTTCCAAAGCCTCATGAATCATGTCTTCCGTCCTTTTCTCCGTCATTTTTTCTTAGTTTTCTTTGATGATATCCTCATCTATAGCAAGATCTGGACAGAACATATTGCTCATGTGGATCGAGTTCTCCATCTACTCTCTCAATACCAACTTTTCTTGAAACAATCTAAATGTGCTTTTGGCACCTTAGAAGTAGAGTACTTGGGTCATTTGGTTGGAAAGGATGGCATCAGGGTGGATCCTAAAAAGATTGAAGCTATTCAAGACTGGCCTCACCCAAAGACTCTCAAAATCTTGTGTGGATTTCTGGGCTTAACAAGATATTATCACAAGTTTGTTAAGAATTACAGAAAGATTGCAACACCTCTCATTACTCTCCTAAAAAAGAACTCTTTCACTTGGAATCGAGCTGCTGCTCAAGATTTTCAAACCTTGAAGATGGCCATGTGCACCACTCCAGTCCTGGCCCTTCCTGATTTCACAAAGACATTTGTCTTGGAATGTGATGCTTCAGGGAAAGGAATTGGTGCTGTCCTTATGCAAGAGTGTTGGCCTTTGGCCTTTACTAGCAAGCAACTATCTAAAAGAAATTTGGACAAATCTATCTATGAAAATGAAATGTTGGCTATTCTGCATGCCGTTGATTTTTGGCACCCTTATCTATTGGGGCAACGCTTCCAAATTAAGACAAACCATCAAAGCCTCAAGTATTTTTTGGAACAACGCATTTCCTCTCCGGAGCAACAAAAATGGGTAACTAAGCTATTTGGCTATTATTATGAGATCATTTACAAGAAAGGAAAAGAAAATGTGGTTGTGGATGCACTTTCTTGCAAATATGAAGATGAAGGATCCATTTTTTCTCTTTCCTTCATTGTACCAGATTGGCTCCAAGATGTTCGCCAAAAATGGCTACAAGATCCCAAAAGTTCGCAGCTGATCCAAAAATTGCAGTCCAGTGCTCCATCTCCCCCAGGGTACTCTTGGCTCCATTATGAGCTTCGATACAAAGGCCGTTTTTAATTAAGTAAACAATCAAAGCTTAAATCCACGGTACTTCCTGAGCTTCATGCTACACCGTCAGCAGGGCACTCCGGGTTCACCAAAACCTATGACAGGGTCAAACGTTCTTTTTTCTGGGATGGTATGAAACAGGACATTCGTAATTGTGTGACCAAATGTGATGTGTGTCAATGCAACAAGGGATAAACAATCAAATCTCTGGGCACACTAAAATCGCCCCCGATTCCACCTGCTATTCGGAAGGACATCTCTATGGATTTTATTATAGGCTTACCCAAATCGAGAAATAAATCAGTCATCATGGTGGTTGTTGATCGCCTTTCCAAGTATGCTCATTTCTGCACTCTTCAACACCCGTTTACAACATCCACGGTGGCTCAAATTTTCATGGATCAGGTCTTCAAGCTCCATGGCATGCCACACTCTATTGTTTCTGATCGTGACCCCACTTTCATAAGAATTTTTTGACAAGAACTGTTCAAGCTACAAGGCACCCAATTGCATCTCAGTACAAATTATCATCCCCAGACTGATGGTCAAACAAAAGTTGTCAACAAGTGTTTGGAAACATATTTGAGGTGTTTTTCCTTAGAAAAACAAACTCAATGGGCTCAATGGTTACCCCTAGCTGAATGGTGGTACAACACTTCATACCATAAAACTACACACATGACTCCTTTTGAAGCAGTATATGGATAGAAGCCACCTTCAGTTCTCTCATACTTACTTGGTGTCTCGAAGGTCCAGACAATTGACCAAACACTTACAGTTTGAGAGGATTTTCTCCATACCCTCAAAGAGAATTTTGTCATGGAACATAATCGCATGAAGCAAAAGCAGATCAAGGTCGCTCTGAACGTCAATTTGAAGAAGAGGATCAGGTGTTTCTTCGCCTACAACCTTACAAGAAGAATTCCCTCAAGGCCGAGCATTGTCAGAAGCTAGAACCCAAATTTTATGGTCCTTATACAGTTCTCAACCCTGTGGGATAGGTGGCCTATCAATTAGCTTTGCCCAATCATTCAAAGCTACATCCTATTTTTCATGTTTCCTGCTTAAAGAAGGTGATCGAAACTAAGTGCCAAATTCAAACCAACCTTCCTGAGTTAGCCGAAGAAGGATCCATTTGGCTACAGCCACAAGCAGTTTTGGACCAGCATGAGCATGCCTATGTCAGAGAACCATCAAGGAGGTGTTAATCCAGTGGAAAGATACAACTCCAACAGATGCCACTTGGGAACCAGCTACCATTCTGCAACAATTTCCACATCTCAAGCCTTAAGGACAAGGTTGTTTTTAAGGGGGAGGACATGTTAGGGTCCTAACTCGCACACAGGTACAACAATATATTCAGATGTAATAAAGGTCAATATTAATAATGCCTTGCAATAAAATAGAATAAGTCAAATGTAAGAAGACCTAATAGAAGCTTCTGCTTCTAGAACGATCTTCCTCTAGATGCTTCTTTTGATAGACATATTTAAAATAAATAGGAGTCGAGGGTATGCAAAACCTAGCTTGGAGATTATTGTAATAGAGCTCTGCTCGACCGGAGGTTTCCCCCTTGAAGAGGCCCGTGAACATTGCTCTCAAAATCAAAGTGTTATTTTTGTTGTTATTCTTATATCATTTCAGTGTTATTGTGGTGATTATTCTGGTTATATTGCTGTTATTCTGCCATTTCTAACATTTTATTTCTATTCTGCATACTTTTTATATCTGGTACATTACACATTTCATCTCTTTGCATTTGCAGAGCTTTGTTTAGCTATTCTATGTTGAGAGTATCAACCAATTTCATGGTTTTCTCAAAGTCTAATGTGAGCTCGTCTTTTACATTATTCAATTCAGTTTCCAACTCTATGATCATGGTCTTGGCCATGCTTAAGGAGATGGTTACTTCAAGAACAAAGGAGGCATTCAGACCTGTGAAATCATTGAGAGCATATGCTTCTTGAACAACATTCTCTTTTGGATCAGACCCAATCTTCCATTCTACTATTCTCTTTACAAAAGACCTGGGTTTGGTGGATTTCCCTCTTTTTATTTTGTGTGATCTCTTCTCAATGATTTTGGTTATGTCATCACAATAATAGTATTCAATGGCCACAATAGTTCCTTCAAAATTCAAATATTTTGAGGAGAAAGAGGAATACCATGGAACAACATTGAGGGGGGTGAAGTCCCGAGGTGAAACATTTACAATGCCCAAGTTGGGCGTTGATGGGGTGCTCAGAGTTTTTCTCAATTGTTGTTGTTTCAATAGCTCTTCTATCTTCCTTTGAGCCTTGGCGTCATCAACTTCTCATTTGGCCTTTTGCTTGATCGGCCAATCTCTTAGCCTCTGCTTCTTCAACTTTTTTCTTTTGGAGGGCAGCCTGTTTTTCTTTGAGTTAATTTTCTCTTTTGATTCTTTCCTCTTCAACTTTCCTTCATACTCCTCCTCATCTTGGAGTCTCTTTTGTTCTAACTTTTCTTCTTTCATGGACTTTTATTTCTCTTTAATGTCGTCGTTGTCTTGTTCCTGCTAGAGCAATCTCTGGAACTGATCAATTATTACCCTCTTCATTTCCTCTTTTTCAGCTTCAAGTTCCTATTTAGTAGCATCAATGGGAATTTTTTTTAGAACCTCTTCATAGGAAAAGGTTCCTTTAAACTTGTCTTCTTCAAAATCAACCACATGGATGTTGTAGTGAGAGAGACCAACAAATTTGACATGGATGACTAGAATATCATGAGGTTCATGGCCTTTGGGCTCTCCTAGACATAGGCACACATCCTGTAGGGAATCTACCTCTTTCCTTGCATGAGGGCCATTGGAAATGGTGTAATTCCCTATGTGAATTGGAAACACAAGCCAAAGATTTTTGCTGCTACTCAAAAGTAATGAAGTGACCGCTATCCCCATGGTCTGGTAGGAAATTTCCCTCATTAATAAACAGTTTGGAACAAAGTATGGAAAGATGTGTGGGGATCCAATGGTGCCATACACCCTAATGTATGAATAATATTTGCAAAAGTATCATACATCTATTCCTTTCATCCCTTTCCTAGCTTCAAAGGAAATCTTGTGTCTTGGGAACCCAAAAAGTATAGTGTGTAGAGGGGAGAGGAAAAGGTTAGATATGTCATAAAAGTATCTTTTGTACTTTATACTCCATAACTCAAAGTAGTACACATGTATAGGGGGTTGGTTCTAGTCCCAGTTCCACCCAAGGTCGACAAATTGTATCGAGGAACATATGACATCAATTAAGTGGGCTGACATATAAAAACAAGGCTTTCTCATACCTGGAATGTTTTTCGTGTGTATACAGATGTTGAAAGCCAATATGTTAGTCCAGTTGAACACTTGTCCAGTTTTCACAATAGTATGGGATAGTGGAAGCCAATTCATCTGAAATTGTGTGATTTTCTCCTCACCATACAATCGACACAGCATAGCGACCAACAATTTATAAGGTGCTTTGAGTCTGTGGGTGGGGGCAATTTTTTGTCCCTGTTTAAGTGTCTCATCCTCATACACCCAGTAGTGTTTCATCAACTTAGTTGGCCCTTTGTTACCTTGAGAGAAACCTTTCAATAACGTATCATTAAGAGTTCATGTGGGGATGGGTAAGTGGTACCTTTGGTCGATGTCCTCGAGTCTCAGGGATGCTACTCACCTCCCTTGCTTGCTCATGATAGTTGCAGTGTTCTGGTCCAACTGTTTGAAACACCATTTCACTACCCCATTGTAGGGAAAAAGTGTTGGCCAGGAAAAAACAAGATGGATGCCACTTTTTTGGATGTTCTGGTATACTTCCATGTTCTCGTCTTCTAGAGGAAATTCTCTAGTGTTTAAAACCCTGTAGATCTCATCGTATCCAAGACTGTGGTATTCACCCATGTGATGGGCGATGTTCGTCACCAGGACCTATTATTGGAGAGAAGACGTTTCAGGCACATAGGGTGACTAGAAATAGATAGAGCCTTTAGGTCTCGTCATATCCAGGACTGTGGTATTAACCCGTGTGATGGGCGGTATCTCTCACTAGGACCTCTGCTTGGCGAGAAGACATTTTAGGAACAAAGTTTGACTGTAAATAGATAGAGCCTTTAGGTATCCTAGTGTTCTGTCTTTCCATGATAATTTGTTGGCTTAGTCCTGCATCACCAAGTTAAAACATGAAAAAATCCATGGAGAGTAATACTACCACCGTGAAGAGACAAATAATTTAAAAGGAAAATGTAATACCTGTAACTAAGCTGAAAAAATGATCTCAGAGTATCACTTAGAAAATAAAAAAGGAAGGCCATTTTACGAGCTTATGGAGGAAGATAGGTTGTAAAGTGAGGGTTTATAGCTAATTAATATGTATCAAATCCCCCTTAAATGCCTGATAAATTACCTGTGTATGAGAAGCGTTTCAAAATCCAACCACAATCTTTTTCATTAATGCGAATTAAGAGTGTAGATCGCCCAAATATGCGTATCAGAGTCGTTGTTGGCCCTTGACCAAGTTTTGAAGAATACTTGGTCATATTTGACCACTTTTGGGACTGCGACAACTTGCCAAGGAAGGAGCACAACGCGAAGTAGAAAGTAAGGAAGAAAGACCTATTTTTGGGTCCATTTTAAGGTTTTGGGTTGATGTAACGGGAAAGAGATGTCGGCCTGTGGGTTTACCCACGTTTAGGTCCATTTTGTAACCTATAAATAGGCAATGTAAATAGAGTAAGATAGTGGTAATAGTAATGTAGTACATCTATGTGATGCATGACTGGAAGCTTAGTGCTAGTAACTGGATTTGTGTGATCGGATGTATCTTAGAGTGATCTATGCCTGAGGTCGAAAAGATAAGTGCAGTTTTATGTAGTCTTGTGCTGAAGAGCAAGGAAGAAGGATCTAGCGAGCTGTGTAGATATTTTGTCCTATGCGAAGTAAGGGTCATTGAAGCTCTGTGCTGTAACTGCTTCACCAAGATCATATAAAGAAGATTTTGTGGACATATCCCCAGGGTGGGGGTGAACCACGGTAACTGTGTGTATAGTGCTTTGTGCTTCACTCTAATGTGTTTATCTCTTTCTTGGCTAAGTGCTTGATGTGATTAAGTAGATCTAGTTATGCTCTGTGTTGATGATATATGAATGTACGTTAGATCTGATATATAAGATGCTTAGTGCTTGATCTGTTGAATCTAACCTATATTTCTGTGGCTAAGTACTGAATCATCCTTAGTATAAGTATTCACTACGATGCTCTATGCTTTTGGCGAAGTGTATTAATGAATGTATGTTAAGGAATAATGGATGCTAAGTGCGTTGTAAGCAAGATAATCATAGATCTGTGTCCCAGCTAAGGTTGCAGACATCTGAGTCCTGCAACCGCCCCTGCCTCTACCTCGGGTGAGACTTCATCTGCTTCATAGGTGTTATCGAAAGGGCCTGTAGTTAGGGTTTTGTTGGTGTGTTCTTGAGCATTGAACCCTGGGTCTGCCATTGTGCCAACAAATGGTTCTGTTGTCGGGACCTGAAACTGTGATTGCTGGGAACTGAAGAAGAAGAAGCTTTGTGCAAAATAAGCTCTATGCGTAGATCTATTACCTTAGTGTGCAGTGTTTTGTTTAACCTATGAAGATTTGTGCCAAGAAAGAGAGGTCATATATGAAGAAGAGAGGTCAGACCTGAAGAAAGAGAGGTCATATATGAAGAAAATAGGCCAGATCTGAAGAAAATAAGTTAGATCTGCGAAGAAAGAGGTCAGATCTGCAAGAAAAAGGTAAGATCTGTAAGCTCCCTGCTTTGATAAAGGTAAGAATAGTTAAAAGTCTTAGATCTGGAAGCTTTGTGCCCTATAGAAGTAAGATAAGTGGACATTTTTGTTTCTAAAGCATGGATCTAGGTATGTTTGATAGATTCTGTCCTATAGATAAAAGAAAGTTTGATATGAATAGATCTGATAAGTACAGTGATAGATATGTTATACCTATGCATCAAAAGAATGTCTGGACTAACAAGTGGATGCAGGATCCTAGAAAGAGTTTTTTGCAGGCTAGTCACCATGATCCTGGGGCGCAGTACAAAAAGAGTTGGGGAACATCTAAATGAAAAAGAGGATTAACCCTTTGTTATAGTTGCAGAAGAATGAGACAGCTTGTTAAGGAATTCCTTGAGAGAAGACCTAGTTGCCTCCGTTGTAAGGCTATGGACCATGAAGTATTGGATTGCCCTAGAATGATTGCTAGGCTTGAGAAGCTGAATATGGAGCAAGAAAATCCTGAAGGAGGTCAAGAGACCAAGATTATAGCAGCAACCCAAAAAGAATCAGAAAAGATATTGCTACAGATGAAATATACCTTGAATGACCACCGACATGTTAGGCTATCAGAGATCTTCAAAGAAAAGAAGCAAATCGAAGCAAGAATACAGGACTTTGACATTGACTGTACTCTTGATGGAGAAACCCAAGTGAACATTATGCTAGAAAGAATTTGGGAAGCTATAGGAAATCCTGCCATGATCCCTTCCCTAGGAGGAACAAGTTTCTTCAGAGGAAAGCTAGTAAACCTATGTGGAAAGCTCACCTGGGTACCTATGACTATCAATGGAACTTCGACAGAGGAAGACTTTGAGATCATTAAATTTGTTGAAGACATCGCCCCGTTTACCATGCTGATAGGGAAACCTTGGATTGATAGAGAACAAGCTAGACAAAATGAAGAAGAAATTTTTTTGGAACAGAAGAAGCAAGAGTTAAAAGAATTTATGACCAGAAGGATTGCGCACTTGATTGAAGAACAGAAGACCAGATCGCAGATATTCAATATTAGCAACTTCGACGTCGAAGCTAAGAGAACACTTTAGGATCCACAGAAGATCGAGTTACCTATTTTTGATATAGAAGAAGTATTATCAAGGAAACCTAGGAAATATTTTCCACAACACGAAGTAACTAAGATCACAAAAGATAAACATCATAATGGTAAAAGAATTACTGAGACGAAGCTCATGAGGAAGAAGGATAGGAAGTTAAGAAAGAAAAGGGCTAATACTGTAAGGTTACAAGAAGTTCTAGAGGACACTTTGCAGCAAGAAGAATTGCAGAATTGGAGCTTCGCCAAGATATCATAACAACGACATAAAGTACTTCGCCATGATGAAGCAATATAGCTGTTGGAACCGATATACCCGTTTGACCGCCGCTCCGAATGGATCGAAAAGCAGTTATGGGTTACCACTAAATCGTTGGATAGCACCAGAATGTATAGAACAGAGTTAATGAAGGCCCCATGTCCATTGCAAGCAGACCGTTGCTGAGATTGCCTACTTAACCCATCACACCACGCACCGAGAATACTTTTTGCTAACTGATAATTTGAGCGCGAACCCTGAAGCTTTACTTACCCTGAGATCATTTCCTTACTATTCACTGTAGTCTTTGAATTCCTTTTGCACTCAAGCTAGCTGACCCAAGTTTGTATGTCGGACGAGCTCAACACTGCTGAGAAAATTGTTGAAGAAGTTCTAATTGATTTAATTACTGAGAGAGTCATGTTAGAACACGAAATGTCTACTGGTGTACAGACATCGTCCTCGGGTGCACTGCCAACTTCCCCCTCCACTACTCGAGCAGGACCATCCCGACTACCTTCAAAAAGAAGATCTAATCTTTGAAACAAATTTGCCACTGTGAAGATGATCCCAAGCATCTTGCCTAAATATATCCCACCATTAAGCGGACCAGTGAATAGAGACACTGTACCTAGAGACTTCGACTATGCTGTAGTCACAACGTACTTGCTGAAAGGGGTAGGGGTGCACATAGTTCATGCTGACCAGGAGAAGCTCATCGCGCTGAAATTTAGCGATTTTAACATTGGAGATCGCAAGGTTAACAGTATGCTAGCTCCGCACAAGTACTTGACTATTACAAAAGGAAAGAACCCCAAGATTGTACCACAACAATGGACCCATAATATTGCGCAGTCAACCCTCCTCAATGTAATGAAGATTCCACATTTCAAGAGGCATCAGGAAGTCAATGCATGCGTTAGACTGTTGCTGTCCTGCTACCACGGAGGATACCTATGGTTGGACCACCGTATCACTATGGATCCAATTTTGATCAATTGGATCACTGGGCTAAGCATGCAGGGCCCTGACCCGCAAGAATTTTACCCTGGAAATACTGCATATCGTGCCCTCGCTCAACGAATAAAAGACACCTATGGCGATCTGGAGAAAGGCACGCGAGGTTACAAGGTAGCCTCCATTGAGAATGCAACAATGCGCTTTGGTTGCCAACTGATCACAGGAAAGTTAGTCCGAAAAACCAGACCTACACAGGTGACCAGATTTGTAGTTGACCTCGCAGGGAAGTGCGCAGAGGGACTACAAATGAATTGGGAAAAATACCTTATAAATCGGCTAGAGCTTGAATGTAGACAAGCGCAGGACCAAGGGTATGAGTTCCACTTTAGCTGGTTGCTCATACTCATCACTTTCATCGTGAGGGAACTGCCCGAGGGAGCCACGTTTTCGGAGATCGAACCCTTCGAACCATTGGCCGCAAAGTTCTGTACACTGTGGTACTCCAGCGACATGAACAAACAGTGCCAGCCCTGCTGTCTTCCGCGCTTACTACACTCAGTTGAAGAATTCCATTCAGTATACACCGCTCATTACACCCAACACGCTTCATAGGTTTAGAACTTTGATGAAATTCAACGCAGATCGTCACTTCACCTACATCACATCGCGCACAGATGAGCACAAACAACAACTCCAGTAATATTACAAGCTAACAGAAGATGACTTGGAGGATATTACCAAGGAATGGTCGGCATACCTCCTTGCTGTAGCAGACCCTGCAGAGATGTCCGACGTAGATAGCCCTGAAGCTATGCTGGATACACCAGGACTGCGCAAGACTAAGAAGGATGTGGAAGTCCAAGATATCCACAACACATCCGTGAGATCGGAAGAGCG
>CBVK0101762379.1:0-11221 GCA_900067695.1 Picea abies | reverse complement strand
TCTGATCTTGATCTCTTCAAAGATTTCTCTCTCCCAAGATCTTCTTTCTTTTTCGAGAAATTCGTCAAACTCAGATCCAAAGATTCTTGAAAAGAATTCTTTCCCACCTTCCTGACATTCCTTTGTTCTTGTCCTTCAACTTCTTTACGAAGTCACTTCGACACTGAGTCGAATTTTGAATTTGGGCACTCCTTGCAACAGATTCTTATGCAAGATTTGGATTCTTGCGGACGAATGTGCACTCCTTGCAGCAGTCATTTTGCACTACCTGCAAAGGAAATATTACGCTATTTCTTCTGAGCTTTACGAGTCGAAAAAGAACCTGTCGATGCACTCCTTGCAAACTGTGTGCACACCTTACACTGGCTCACAAAGAAAAACGATTTTAAATTCTTATGCAAGCATTTCAAAGCTACATACACTCGTAGCAAGATTCATTCATTCTTGAACTACATACACTCGTAGCAAGATTCATTCATTCTTGAAAAGATTAAGATAACAACAAGGAAATTGAAAACACTATGCACACGATACATTGGATCAATTTTCCCCTGTTATCTTCATTCAAAAATCAAGAAAATGGTTACAGTAAAACTCAAACAACAATCACTGCTCTGAGATTCCTACTTGCTCTCAACTATCGTAACCCTCTTTAGGGCATACAAAACCTCTCTTTGTACAAACGAAACAAATTAAATGCTACCTAATTGCGGTTACAAAGAGACTAGGATTAAACTACCAGGTCATGCGTGCTCATTTTTGTCTACGCACGTGATCTTTCCTTTTTTTGTTTTTATCAGCTGCCAAAGATTTGCAGTACCAGCTCGCGTTTGAGGTTCAGAATTGGTCCTCAGGTGTTGAGTTGTCATGTCACGTGTACTTGCTGACGATGCTCCTGCATTAAGGAGGATAATATCCTACCAGACAGGGCCATGGTGTATACCGGAACCCTGCTTGGCTCACGATCTCTCAAAACCAATCTTTCTAGGGAGCATGGTCTCAGACGCCACAACCATGAATCCCTTTTCTGGCCACATTAAATTTTCTAGACTTGTAAAAATTGATGAATGACGTAGTGCATTGTGATCCATATGCCCCCCCGTCCCTACCAAGCTTCCCTCTGACATTCCAAAATTTGAGGGAAAGACTGGTG
This sequence comes from Picea abies, assembly GCA_900067695.1. Taxonomy (NCBI): domain Eukaryota; kingdom Viridiplantae; phylum Streptophyta; class Pinopsida; order Pinales; family Pinaceae; genus Picea; species Picea abies. Next base: position 10,068 of record CBVK0101762379.1, on the reverse strand, counting down.
AGGACCCGGGTGATCAGGTGACTATCTTTCACCTATGGTGCTCATCGAACTCCCTTAATGACGATTATGTTCATTTGAGACTGTTTCAATGCACTCTTACGAGGGTTGCCGCAAAATGGTACATCGCGCTACCTGGGGGCATTTATGGAACTTTCAATGAGCTAGTCTTGTTTTTTCTCAACCACTTCCAATTGTCGGTTCGTTACGATGCCAACATAGAACTTTTATCAGCTTTTCATCAATATAAAGCCACCCACATCTCAAAGACAAGATTTCCCCCCCCAAAAACTTCAACTCCCTTTGATCTTCTTCTTCTCTGCATCTGCATGCCTATGTCCTCCGCTACCATCAAACAATCTGTGACAGATCTCCAAGAAAGGGTGCCTCCATTGTAGGATGGAAGATATGAGCTAACTAGGGGTTCGCCTTGGTATGAGCTTGTTGTCCATCTCATGGATAAAGATGGCATTCTCTACTACAATAGGTCACTGGACAATTGTTGTTCATTGGGTTGTAAGAGCAAGCAACTCCTTTTCCCCCTTGACCTTGACTCTCCAAGTTTTCTTCTTGGTTGTTTGGTTCTTCTAGGTGAAGCCTCCAACATTTGGCCTCCCAATGTTTATGCAATTTGTAGTGTTGACAATAGTCCCTACATGTGTTGCTTTTCCTTCTAAAGTGCCAAAATTGCTATCCTTACGACCTCTTTTCTTTCAATAGAAACAAACCAAAGATACTTTTCTACACCTTTTTCGGTTTGTGATGATGCTTACCAACTTGGTTGCTTGGTCCCCCAAATAATGGAGTAGATTTGGGTGGTAAAAACATCCCTTTGCTACCTTCTTCCATGCCTTTGCAAGTGGATTTGAGTGTCCTACTGCCCACTCCTTTTCTAGCTTCCTTTTCCTCCATGGGAATGGATTTTTTTTTTGGTCCTCTTGGCTTGATAAAGGTGGTTTGAAATGAACTTGTGTTACTTCTTGTGTACCGAATCCTAGGCCTTCATACTTAGACCTTTGTTGTGTTATAATAGGGATCACAATCCCTTGGCCTTTATTGTCTACCCCTTGGTCCTTTAGCCCATTTTTCTCAACAACTTGGAACCGATGCCTCTAGTGTACTTTTCGAAATCATTAAAGGGCTCTTGAGAAAGGATCTTGGAAGGTGAGTTTACCATGCTTGATTTCGTCATGGTGTTGGCAACATAAGGGATTTGCTTGGTCTCTTGGACAACTACTTGTAGCTTCTTCAATACCTCCTCCTTTGGTGACAAATCTTGGTATAGTTGAGGAGACATTTTGGTGAACCTCTCCTCTTACTAATTGTTCAACTAAGTGAATTTCTCCCCTAATTACAAGCATTACAATCTACTCTTTTCTAATTTCACTCTCATCGAAGGAGTCATGTCATTTTTCTTATACTCCACAATAATTTCACTCTCATCGAAGGAGTCATGTCATTTTTCTTATACTCCACAATAAAACCTCATAATAAGAAAATTAAAATGAAAACATAAAATATAAAAGAGAACATGGATTCAAAAGTAGAAAACCCTCCACAAAACATCACAAAAAACATATGAAGGAGAATACCCACTAAGAAGGTAGTTGTCCATAGCCATTGTGGCCACTCTTAATCTCATGTGGTCCTTCATATGGGCGTTGTCTAAATGTTCTACATGTTGACCTTTTTCAGGGGCTATATAAATCTAGGGGCGTTGTTTAAATTGCATTTCTAAATGCATAAATGGATTCAACTTACTGAAACCCCAGAGCAATTGGATTATACAAATTTAACCACTCAAATGTGTAGATCCAACAATTTCTTGTGGGATTTCAAACAAAATTAACTAAGAAAAATCCAAAACTTAAAACCTTTAGAGTACATGTAATCCTATAATTTTAAGATGTTGTCTAAACATTCTACTTTTGGAGTTTTTCACCTAAATCACATATTTTGGTGAAATTGTCATTTTTTATTATTAAAATTACATTTTTTAAGACATAAACAAATTCAACACCTTAAAAAACCCTAGAAACACTCAAATTATACATAATCAATCACTCAAATCTAAAATTCCAACAATAAAAACATACCTGTAAAAACACCAAAATTCAAACAGATAATTATAATTTCTCCACCTACTTTTTATGTGTTTTGACTTGGTTAGCAAGTAAAATTTGATGGTCCTGTAAACATTAATTTATATTTAGAACTACGCCAAACATGTATGCACAAACGTATTCCCTACGAAAACACAACCTACAGGCTACAATAATAACAAAGTTCAGAATCCAAGTTGAAAATAATGACAAAAGATACCATTATTTATGCTTACTCATATCCGAACAGTACAAAACAGGATTATCATCAACAATATGTTACATACACTCATACATTTTCAATGAATGCATGTGCCAAAACACACTAAGAGGACGAGTAATATTCAGTATGATCTTGCTATGTATGTTGTCTGTTATGTAATATTAAATGTTTTGGTAGGTGGTGCATAGGTATTGGATTTGAATTGCTTTTAAATATGACAGTTTATATTATTATATTATTAGCTATAACATTTAATCCTTTCAAATTTGAGAGTCTATACATTATCTGCTGCAACATTCAATGTTGAGTAGCTTGCTTTCAAATCTGACAATCTATATACCACAGGTTGTAACATTCAATGCTTTCAAATCTGACAGTTTATACATCATCAGCTGAAACATTCAATGCTGAGTAGCCACACCTATCAAGAGAAGAGTAGATATCTCAAAAAAAAAATAAAATTGGTTAATTGTTGACCTTATCTACCAGAACGAGAGGAGGCAAAGGGGCCCCGCAAGCTCTGATTGATTTTTCCACCAGGTTGAACAACCCAATAGACTAAGAGTATAATAGCCCTAACTCATCTTCTCTTTCTATAAACATATAGTCTAATCAGGCTATATGCAGTTCAGACCAGATGTAGTTGTACAATAGGTCTTAGGTACGAACCTCTTACTTTCAAATTGTATGGCCCACCTGAAACTCATGGATTCTGCCTCTTAATCATCAAATACCAAAGCTCTCTTTTTTTTGACATTCAATTCCAAAACATATTCATAAACCTAGAAACAAACAAGACAAGGCTGTCAAGTATAAATAAAAGTCATAGTTTAATTGTTCTATGTTTTGATCTTTTTTCACTATATTTTCAATTTAATTTAATTTTAAAATTCATAAGAATTTATTTGATATATAGATTTGAATAAACTTAAACAAAAAATTATATTGTTTAATTCAAAAAAAATTTAAAACAATTAAACAACTCCTTGTAACATTCAATGCTTTCAAATCTGACAGTTTATACATCATCAGCTGAACATTCAATGCTGAGTAGCCACACCTATCAAGAGAAGAGTAGATATCTCAAAAAAAAATAAAAATTGGTTAATTGTTGACCTTATCTACCAGAACGAGAGGAGGCAAAGGGGCCCCGCAAGCTTTGATTGATTTTTTCACCAGGTTGAACAACCCAATAGACTAAGAGTATAACAGCCCTAACTCATCTTCTCTTTCTATAGGCATATAGTCTAATCAGGATATATGCAGTTCAGACCAGGTGTAGTTGTACAATAGGTCTTAGGTACGAACCTCTTACTTTCAAATTGTATGGCCCACCTGAAACTCATGGATTCTGCCCCTTAATCATCAAATACCAAAGTTCTTTTTTTTGACATTCAATTCCAAAACATATTCATAAACCCAAAAACAAACAAGACAAGGCTGTCAAGTATAAATAAAAGTCGTAGTTTAATTGTTCTATGTTTTGATCTTTTTTCACTATATTTTCAATTTAATTTAATTTTAAAATTCATAAGAATTTATTTGATATATAGATTTGAATAAACTTAAACAAAAAATTATATTGTTTAATTCAAAAAAAATTTAAAACAATTAAACAACTCCTAAATAAGAAAGGTAAAACAACTATAATACTCTATTCCATTCCAGAGAATTTATACATTGAAACTATACAGTCCCATGCTAGGGTCTAAGGGGAAAGTGCCACGATTGTCTGCATGTTCAAAAATTCTACGATAAATGCAGCTCTACTGTTAACATATGGACGTGGCTCTCTCGTCCTCCTTATTATCTCTGCATTAGCGGAAATTGAAGCTGTAGCTGATGTCTGAATTAGCGGAAGTCAAAGCTGTAGCTGATGTCTGAATTATTATGCCGTGAACATTCTACATGTGAGGGAAACGTTAAACAACAAACAACAAAAGAAGGTACTTGGGATTACTACTACACATGGCGGACATACTTTTCCTCAAATATTAGTTAGAGGTGGTCCACAGATTTGGTGTTAGGTGGCATGAGTTTTTTTTTTTATTGAATACCAACTATAAAGTGAAGTGTTGAATATGTCAATTAATTTCCCAGATATAATAGATATGAGCAGATTTAGTGGAGTCTTTTTTGTGGTAGTTTGTTCAATCAAATCTGTCAATTTGATATGAAGCACAAGTTAAGAATTAGTTATGTAACTAATCTAATTATGGTAATTATTGATGTAAGCTCGTAGAGGCATAAAGGGGAATAGAGGAAATGGTGTAATCAGAGGTGTATGAGATGAGTGTGAGCCTGCTGTGATCTCCTTGATTTGAATAATAAGACAACCAATACCTATGCTTGATGGAAGTAGCCCAACATTTGGGTGAACCACTTAAATTGTTGTGTTTCTTGTCTACAGTTAGAGGTGGTCCACAGATTTGGTGTTAGGTGGCATGAGTTTTTTTTTATTGAATACCAACTATAAAGTGAAGTGTTGAATATGCCAATTAATTTCCCAGATATAATAGATATGAGCAGATTTAGTGGAGTCTTTTTTGTGGTAGTTTGTTCAATCAAATCTGTCAATTTGATATGAAGCATAAGTTAAGAATTAGTTATGTAACTAATCTAATTATGTTAATTATTGATGTAAGTTCGTAGAGGCATAAAGGGGAATAGAGGAAATGGTGTAATCAGAGGTGTATGAGATGAGTGTGAGCCTGCTATGATCTCCTTGATCTGAATAATAAGACAACCAATACCTATGCTTGGTGGACGTAGCCCAACATTTGGGTGAACCACTTAAATTGTTGTGTTTCTTATCTACATTATTATTGATTATCTTATGTGATATTTGTATTTCAGCATTTGCAAATACAACATAAAGGATGACCAATAATAACCATAAAAAAAAACCCAATATTACCACTCACTTGAAACATTAATCAGGCTAATAATAACCTATATGGTACAAACCGTCCATGTATGTTTTAATGAAAATAAATACCTCATCACTGTTATTTATTATTAGTCCCTACCACAATAGAGATTATTATTGGCAGGTCAAACACAATTGGCTCCATTGTGCTTAATTTTTTTTTCCACCAAATGGTTTTTAAAATTTATTTATTAAAATATATTTTTTTGAATTTCAAAATATTTTTCATATTTTTTTAAATTTCACATTCTATTTTATAATTTGTTGCATGGACAGATGTGACAAAATACTTCTGCCCTAAAAAAAACATAATATCAGCACGTATGTTGATTGGTGTACAGATAGATGACGTCCTCGCCTTGCCCTTGAACACTACTCATGTAGTTTTCTTGTCCACGTTAACCTGTCAAAAGATCATAAATTTTTAAATCAATTATAATAGAGTATCTAGAGAACAATTATATGAGCGAGCGGATTTTTTTTTGGTGATGTGATGTTATTTTGGCAAGTTTTTAGGTGGTCTGTTTTTAAATTTCTGGCCAATTCAGAATTTTGATCGATTTTTTGAGCATTTGGGTTGGTTTAAAATGGGGCAAAACTCTTGGGGAAATTTCACATTCTATTTTATAATTTGTTGCATGGACAGATGTGACAAAATACTTCTGCCCTAAAAAAAACATAATATCAGCACGTATGTTGATTGGTGTGCAGATAGATGACGTCCTCGCCTTGCCCTTGAACACTACTCATGTAGTTTTCTTGTCCATGTTAACCTGTCAAAAGATCATAAATTTTTAAATCAATTATAATAGAGTATCTAGAGAACAATTATATGAGCGAGCAGATTTTTTTTTGGCGATGTGATGTTATTTTGGCAAGTTTTTAGGTGGTCTGTTTTTAAATTTCTAGCCAATTTATAATTTTGATCGATTTTTTGAGCATTTGGGTTGGTTTAAAATGGGGCAAAACTCTTGGGGTAGGGTTCTGAAATCCATAGAACTTTGATTCATGCAAAACTCAGACTACCCCTGAAAATTTAGTCGGATTCAAGGCCATTTTTTACCTAAAAAACAAAATTCGGGAATTAAGATTGCTCCCTAGTTAGCTTACTCCTTATGAATCGGCTTGGAATGTGATGTTTTATACAATGTTCTACTCCATTGTGTACCCATCATAAATCATAATTTCCACAAGCTTCATGGACGTGGACAATATATTGAATCCCTTAAGCAAAACAAACGTCTCTCAATTAACCACAAGTTTATTAAGTTAAGAATGGAATGCTCATTGGGACTTATGACTTTAGGAGCTCCTACAACCCTTAATCCAAGTGAGTTAAATATCTTAAATCTCTTGTAATCATTAATATGTTTGTTATTAGTATTGTCCAGGCTTTTTATTCTTGTTTTAATTAAGAAGTTTTTGCTACAAATATCACTATTAACAAAGATACTCAAATTTACATATAACAACACAAAACAATTTGATACTCAAATTTATATATAACAATACAAAACACAAACAATTTGAGACTCATGAAGCATCTTCTTAAAACTTAAAATGGCATAATTTCATAATTTCACTTGACAGAAAGGATAAATTTGAAATTCTAGACATCATTATAACCCTGGTGTTGTTCGTCCACTTCATCGTTCATTCTTTATTTTGCCTGAAAATCACTTACAAATCTTATGGTGGCAGTTGAGTCGACAGTGGAGTTTGCATCGAATTTGTCAATTTTACACATGCAAACACAACGAATCCACTGCCTGTCACTCAATTGCATTACGTAACGGGCAAGGCTTTGTCTATTAAATATAATGTAACCTCAATAGTCTGACTGTACACTGCCAGCTGTCCTGGCCAGCTGTACTATCATTTCTTGATTTGCTTGAGCCTATTTTGTACTATCATTTCTTGATTTGCTTGAGCCTATTTAGCTCAGCTATTTTCCCTTTTCTAATTGTACTCTTTTACTTGCATTCCTAATATACTTAATTCTATTTCTTCTCTTCCCTTGCTCTATATTCTCTGCTTCTCACACTTTATCATGGTATCAGAGCTTCAACAATAAGCCTCTTCACACAGTCTAGAGAGAAACCTGATCCAAAGAAGCACATAGGTTACACTGTGAACGAGAGCATAGGATGCGAGATTCTTCACAAAGCCTGGAGAGAAATCCATAGCCCACCATCCGCTCAAAAGATCATCGCAGAAAGCACACATGAGGAAGTAGAGCGCAATACGCTCAAAAGATTGAGGAGTCAGAGCTGCAGAAGGCAGAAAGATTTAAACATCTCATTAAATTCTTTCAAATTCGTGAAAGATTGCTGCAGAAGGTAGAAACATCTAAAGATCTCGTTAAATTCTTTCAAATTCATGAAAGATTGTTGCAAAGGGAAGAAAGATTTGAAGAATTCGTGAAAGTCTTTCAATTCGTGAAAGATTCACGAATTTCCTTCTTCAGGAGAAACTCTTTGCAAGAACAACAAAGAACACGCTAAAGTAGCCAAGAACGAATAGACGCAGCCGTAAGATCGGTCCTGCTAACAGATCTGAGGCGTTGATCGAGCTCAGAAAGGAGGAGGAGCGTGCAGAAAAGGAAGAAGAGTTTCAGCCGTCAGATTCAACACAGAGGACCGATAGCCATCGGATCCGTGAGAAAATGCACGAGGTTTAGTCCTCTGGAGCGCACACGAGAATAGTCGAATCACGAAATCTAGGAATTGCGGGGGAATTTCGACATTTCAGACACCGAGACTTGGAGCATCAAAGGATCGAGGAGTCGTTGCATCGCGAAGTCCCAATTCGCGAAGTCCCAAAGAGATCAGGACCGTCCATCTGTAGAGGAGGCGTGTCAAGAAATCCGAAGGCCCATCGGGGTTTCGGATACTGCGAACTCGAAGAGGAAGAGTCGTGAGACATAAAGTCCCGACCCCTGAAACAACAAAAGCATCGGGACCATTTATTGTTGCAAGGACGCGTGGCAGAGATCCGAGAACCACCGGGATTTCAGATACTGGAAAGTTGGAGGACCAAGAATTGGTCGCAGTGGAATCGTGAAATCACAAGTTTCGAAACCCTGAAAGGTAGACTGCGGTCACAGGGAGCTATCGGTACTTCGGCTACTAGTAAAGCAAAAGGGTAAGAGTTCTGGACTCATGACCCACGAAGTCCCAAAAGGATCGTGAGTCATCCATTTTGGAGGACAAGTGTCGAAGATCTATATCTACCGGGAATTCGGGTACCAGGAGATCAAGGACACAGGGGTTGCAAGACAAGAATTCGTGACTCTCGAAATTGCAAAAGGAGATCTACATCTACCGGGACTTCGGGTACTAGGAGAACAAGGAGGAAAGAGTCGGGAGACAAGAAGTCTTGCTCATGAATTCATGAAAACATCATTACCGTCCAACAGGAGGACACATGGCAAGCGATCAAGATATCAGGAGATTCTCGAAGAGAGGTTGAAGGCCATTTCGGCATTCTGGGTATCGAGGATACAAAGGACAATAATTTGAGATTCTTGACCTACGAGATCCTAAAAGAATGTGAGCCATCAGATGCGGGAAGATCACAGCCATTGATCCCAGCTAGGAGTGGAAGACCGACATTTGGGTACTTTGGTGCTTCGGTATTTCAGATACCAGAAGTTCGAAGGTGCAAGAGTTGTTGCAGCCAGGATTGCGAGATCCTGAAATGCGAAAACCCGAAGGCGTTTGAGAGAATAGCACCGGGTCACAAATCAGGAAGCCAGTTGTTTCGGCATTTTAGGATTCGACCTTTCGGTAGTCCCGAAGAGAAGGAGTCGGGGCACAGGGTGTTGAAGATCCCAAGGTCACGAAATGCAACATGTGATCACGAAGGAGGAGAACACACATAATTTCGGCATTTGGTGGATCGACATTTAGACCATCCGATCATAGGAGGAAAGCGTCGTCAAAATTTTGGCATTTCAGAGTTTGGGGTGTGGAGAAAATCGTAACAAGAATTCAAGAGTCGCGAAATACCGATACGCGAAATTCTAAAATAATCTAAGTCATTGATCCTTGAAGCCAATTCTGCATTTCGATAATTCGGAGATCGGGGAATCGAGGAATCAGAGTAGCTCGATATCAGGTTTCACGAAGTCGCGAAACCCGACATCCCGAATTGCGAAGTTCCAAAGTTACTGCAAGAACTTAGAAGACCTGGTTTAACATGCAGGAAATAGGTAAACCCGAATTTTTTCCAACAATTTCTTTCCTGTTTTGTTAAAATTCTTTAAAGATGGCCACATCTAGCAATTTAGGACCAAGTCAAGGTCTGATTCTTCTTGGAAAGAATTATGAGTTTTGGTCTCTTCAAATGAGATCCTTCTTGCAAGCACAAGAGTGCTAGTATCCAGTGGATCTTGGATATGTGGAACCAGATCTAGCAAGCCTTGCCACCATGTCAAACCCACAGAGGAATGCTTAGGCAACGCAGAGGAACAGAGAGAATAAAGCCAAATTTTGGATTCAAAATTTAGTGGATAACTCGATTTTCCCAAAAATCACAGGTGTTGTTACTTCAAAACAGGCCTGGGACATCCTTAAATCATCCTACCAAGGAAATGACAAGGTAAAAATAGTCAAACTGCAGACCTTGAGGATGCAATTCAAGACTTTAAGAGTGATAGAGTCTGAAAATGTGGATCAGTTTATGACCAGAGTCATGGGAATCGTAAACCAGATCAGGTTGACTAGTGAAGCCATCCCTGATCAACGTATTTTTGAGAAAGTCCTTATAATTTTACCAAAGAAATTTGAAATGGTTGTTACAACAATCCTTGAATC
>CBVK0101762306.1:0-32686 GCA_900067695.1 Picea abies | reverse complement strand
CAGAAGTGTATTTTAACGGTGGTAACAGCAGTAGATCAGCACTAATAGCCACAATTTTATCACTAACAGTAGAAGATTCAGCACTAATTAACAGTAGTTTGACAGCAGAAGATTCGACACTAATTAACAGTAGTTTGACAGCAGATTTTTAGAGAACCATAGCAGCAGATTTTCGGAGTTCAACAAACATAACAGCAGCTAAACACCAGAGATGTAGCACAGAGAACCCATAAAGTATCATCCAATCCAATAAATTAGTAGATAGACCAAATTGTATTTTAAGTTTTAACAGTGGTGACGACAGTATATCAGTACCAACAGCCACAATTTCATCACTAACAGCAGAAGACTCAGCACTAATTAACAGTAGTTTGACAGCAGATTTTTAGAGAACCACAACAGCAGATTTTTGGAGTTCAACAACTATAACAACAGCTAAATACCAGAGATGTAGCATAGAGAACCCATTAAGTATCATATAATCCAATAAATTAGTAGATAGAACAGTAGCTTTCCAGAGAGGGTATGTTTGCCAACTCAGGACTAGATTATTCAAGGAAGTAATGATGCTGCTTTTGGCCCAGCTTAATCTCCTAAGCAATACTTGCAAAACACAAAAACCTACACTATCATACTCATTACACATGCCTATAAATAGGCAAAGGGATACAGGAAACCACCAATGTAAATTCCATGGTCAGCTCTAATCAAGGGGCAATAACCATGTACTGGGTAAATAAAGCTCATCCGCAAAACATATAAAATATTTGCCAGTAAGGCATAATTGGGGGTGTATGGCCCTAGTTAGGTGGTCTTTAATTATCAAATCTATCCTATTCTAAGGCTTCCATCTTGCCTATAAAGAATCCTGATGCTATGCCCAGCCCATCTAACCTCAACAAAAACTTGTGGGAAGGAATAGCTGCGGCATGCATGAAAGTTATGTTGTTGTGAGTGGTGGCACAATAACAAGGTTATAACTCCCAAAAGTTGCAATTTAGCCGTGGACCTCATTTCATAAGCATGCTCCGAAACCCCCTTAAGCCATAGATTTATAGGTCTTTGTTGTAGTATAATTGCAAGTCTAGAGATCACATACCTATCACATCACCATAGTATTTGTTATGAGAGGTCCTAAGTGTAACCTTCAAGACATGGTGATAGAGTTGCAGTCTAAGGACTATAGAATGCATATAAACCAAAAGTTCACATTAGTGTGATGTCAGTGACTTTGATTGAAGGTAAGAAAAAAGATTCAAGATGGTAGTTGATGGATTTGCTTCATAAATGCATGGAGTTATTTAGGAAAGCTTATGGGTATTAAGCTCATTTATGTTAGAAGATATCTAAATACATTAATCAATAGTTTAGTCCATGCCACTGTGAAATTGAATACATCTAAAGGAAGAAAGTTGGTATCAAGATGGAACACTAGATCTGGTTTGGTAATTGATGTGGATATAATTTAGTAACTTATATCAAAATAGTTGATTTGTTTGTTGTTATGGTTATAATAGTTGTCTAGCCGAATGTAAGTTTCATAATCTATTAAAGTCTATAAATCTTTAACAGAAAAAGGACAGAAAATGAAGTAAGTCTAGCACTTGCCTTTTCAGATAATAACAAATTTAGGACAAATGGAGTGAATGACAATAGATCATTGATAATGACAACACTTGTATGTCTATCTTTAAAGACCAACAAGAACCGGTTAGGATTAGACTTTTCAAGGTAAGCCTAGTGTTACATACCCACCTGCTGAAATGAAAATTATAATGCCCCATACATATAAAATAAACCAAGGGGCAACGTGCCCATAAAAATTACAACAAAATGACATGCTGATTTACTTATGCAACTAACAGCATAATAAAAACCATAAATGTATGCATACCCAACAAACATAACAGCATTCAATTAACATTTACACAGTGGAATAATCATAGTAAAAACAACAAAAACTTATATGTTTGCAAATTAACCAATTGGCTGCGTACGAAGAAGGTTCTTCCCAACCATAGGCTTGTTGTTCATTTTCTCTCATCAACAAACCACTCCTGAGCTGAGGCTATAAGTCCACAAGGAGGTTTGGCCCTCTTGGCTGTCCACACTCCACACTCAGCAGCTCAAAACCTAGGTTCTACTCCCATAGCAGTTCCAATCCAGCAACTCTCTTCCCCACAACCTGCGTAATCCAAGGAATGTACCCCCTTCACTACTCTCAGTCCATCTGGCTATACCATTCATTTATCAGGGCTTCTAGTGCACTTAGTTGGCTAGGAATCTCTCAGCTTGGGACTTTCAGGAACTCTTATCTTCTCTAAGAGTGCTCACAGTAGCCTTCACAAGGCTCTTGAGCCATTTTCTCGACAAGAAACACACTACAAGCTTACAACTCGTTTTACAGGAACACATGCCACATTTCCAACATAAACACAGTCCAATAAAGGCTACCTTCAAACACAACATGGCTGGTGCTCTTCCCAACACTCAACTTTTCTCTTGTTGCCCAAAATCTGCATGTAAAAATTGTTCCTTTTTCCCATACGAATTTCCTTCTCCTTTGCTTGCTTGACTCTCACTCTTCCCAAAAAGGATGATTACACTCAACCCATGTTGTTAGAACTGAGTGGGCTGACTTCCTCGCCCAACCTCTTACATGAATTCAACCACTGCCTTTGGGGACACTCAACAACAAAAATAGAAGGTTTATACACAATGATAATAAAATTCAGGAATGTAGGTTTGGATTAATACCCATGAATAAAACCCTCTTTAGCCCCCTCTCTTGTGGAATCATAGCCCCCCCATTGTTAATGTTCCTCCCATATCACAACTAACGATTATTACTTTTTTTTAATTATTTTAATGTACATAATACATAATTTGGCACTCGGTCATATTAATCAATACAAAATCTTTGCCCCAACACATCGACTCACCAACCTAATTCACATTTATGCAATTACATTATAATTTGCAAGGATTAAAATTGCGGATGTTACATCCCCTTCCTCTTATCTTTTGCACTGTCCTTAGTTCACAACACCGTACGATGTACATACAATTACAATGCTAGGCTCTCTGGCCTTTAATCAACATATAGGCTCTTTGACCTAATATCACATGGGTATTTTGGCTCAAAAATATATATGCATAGGCGCTCTAGCCCACAACATATATACAACCCACTAACATTCTCCTACAACTATCCCGATTTCCACCAACTCTTTTTCTTTCGACTTGCCCAACCCAAGGAATGTACCCCTTTCACTGCTCTCATTCCATCGGGTTGTACCATTTATTTATCAGGGTCTCTTTAGCACATGTAACCAAGATTTTTACTAATGGGAACTCAAAGGAACTCGCTGCTAGGAAAAACTACTAGGAAACAAAACAGTAGCAAGGTTGCTGCTCCAGTGCAACCGACACACAGGAGTTTACTCTTCATTCCTAACAACCTGGTTCTTATGCAAGCTTGACAACTTGCTTCTTCTATAAGCTTGACAACTTGCTTTTTCTATAAGCCCGACAACTTGCTTTTTCTACAAGCTTGACAACTTGCTTCTTCTTGCTGTCCCAAAAATTTGCCTGGTTCATGTCTTCATTCTTTATTTGTTCCTACAACAGTCATTAAGAAAATATAATACCCGTTATATCCATTATCATATAACGATCATCTTATTCACATGAGTTTTCAACTCCAAATTATAAACATTTATTCATAATAAGTTTGCAATCATAAACCAATACTCATCTGTATGGTTATTTTGTGCTTCACCAAGTTGCCACGGGAAAGGATTCAACTCATTGTACTTCTCTGACACACCCACATGATCCTAGCCACCATGCCATATGCATGATTAAGTTGCCTCTTCCTTGCTATACTCACCCTCTAGGTTCAGGCATCCCCTTCTCTGCTGCACAGTCCCTCAAGTGATCCCTCTTGCCAAGTCTTTCACATGCAAGGAGAGTGCCAACTTATTGCTAAATCCTCGCTAACAATATGTAACTTGTGGCAATCATAGAATTTTAGTGTTCTAACGGTAGCCTTCTTCCCGAGCTTCCCATCTTCAATATCCATTATCTCATTCATAATTGTTTGGCTCTTGCAACAACAAGCATCAATCTTCTTCACGGGCTTACATGATTTCCATATCCAAGACCATTTTTCCTGCATTTTCTCAACTTTCATTGAACCAAACAATTGTTAGTATTCATGCACATTTATAACAACTCATGAAGTGATCTCAGAATTGTATCTTACCAACAATTCAATCATTTCCAACCATTATCATATTAAAAATGGAATTCAACTATTAATAATATTAGCTTGAATGAAACTATCATTCACTGAACATGCATTATCAACACACCAAGATTTTCCTAATGCAATCAAAATTTACCAATAATTGAAACCAATGTGCCAATACTCATGGCCACATCTACACAATGCATCCTTGCATTGATTACAGAATACCATATATCTATGTCATGTATTCCACTATGTAAGTTAGAAGGTATAGCCCACGCCTCAACACATCATCCAAAATCTTTCCAAATTACTTTCTCGATCTTGGATACCTTCCTCTTCGACCCATACCAACACTAGGAATATAATTCCCTTAGTGCTCTCTCGTGTCGGCAAAGAGGTTGCACTCCAAACATCGGTTGTACAGGGAAAGATCATTGAGCACTTGTATAACACTATAACCTTTCCATTTTCCACCTCAACATGGCCTCATACATGGCCATCTCTAATGACATTCATTACTACAACATGTGTATGTCTCCTGACTTGACCTGGTTATGATCTCATAACCCATATAACAGAATATGCAATCAAATTTTACATAAATGTATTCAATCATCGATAAAATTGGTATATTCAAACCCCTTTGCCTTTACACACCAATTCCGATCTTAAAATTCGACCGAAGGAATTCTTACCTCAATTCCCTTAATCATTTATGCATCATAAAAACCTTAAATGCATACTTGAATGGCTGTTATTACATTAATTGATGTTATCTGCTTATCTGATATTTGTATCAGTTTGCAAGTTCCCTTTATGAACCTCTTGATCAACATCTTATCATCCTCATTTTTCTTCATACGGATGGCTTTCATATGCAACAATATCATCAACATTTTCAATCATGCTATAACAATTTTCCTGGATACACAATCCATCATTAGTCTTATTCAAATATCACAACTTCATTATTTCATATATATATATATATATATATATATATATATTATAGACTACACTGAGTCTATAGTCATTCCATATGCATGCCCAGACATGTCTATATGCACTAAAGCACATCAAGATGCACCAAGCTTTCAATTTCATCACACCTATTTCATGCACATGCATTCTAGCTTTATTATATGTATCATGCATCACTTCCATTACGCACTCCAATGGATATTTATTTCAACTTAATTTATTTATTTTTGTTTTTGAGTTGTAGATGACTATCGTTGCATTCTTGTAGATCCTTACGACTTTGTGCCCTGCCATTCTGCTCATATGTGCACCAATATGTCTTATTGGCAACTACCACCTCACAGCTGTTTCTCTTTATTAAGTAGAGAATCCTGTCCCAACTTTATTTTGGCTGAACTTTTCAATACTCATAGTGTAATAACATGTACTACAGCTGAATATCAACATTGCAACTTAATTAATCACTCTCCATTTTTTTGACCAAACCAGTCTTGAAATCAACCTCATTGATTGCCATTTCAACATGTTTCTTTTATGTCATCTTTTCCAATATCTTTTGCAATCCATGGGTTTGCTCCATTTTAAATACTTTTCTTCACTTCATTGAGTGATTCACTGTGAAGCACTACTTGGCCACTCAAGACCACTTTGCTCCAAATGAAAAGTCACATTCCTCCTTTTTCACCTGTACCCTACTTCCACTGCGAACTTTGATTTATAAGTGGATTTCTTTTTTGCTCTGAGTACTTTTAGACCAACGTGGCTAATTCCTGGCTAGGAATTATTTTTCAGGCATTCCTATGCCTTTCTTTAGAGATGACTCGCCCATCCCACGAGTCACTCATCATCCTTGAGATCCTTTATTTCTCTTACAACCAACCCTTCCGCCTTCACTGCATTTCTACCTTCAAGGCCATGGAGTCCTCCCTAACTCCTTGTGCATGCAATTGACATTCTTCACCTACTGGATTCATGTTTTATGTGAGAATTCTCTATTGTTTCTCCCTTGCAAGTCATTCAAACTCTGTAGCAGCTAAATACTAATCTGACTTTGTTATTCTGAGTCCTTTGTCAACCTTTCATTATGTAGCCCTGCACTTCCCTTTGTAGTGCTTTGATTCCTCAAACAACTGTACAAAATTTGACCTACTTCCTTGTCCAATGGACCCCGTGATTAATCTGGAACAAACCCACACAATCCTCATTTATGGAATCTTATCGTCTTGCTAGCAATCCCTTCACACAACATTCTCTGCTTGTGTGTTCCTTTGCTTATTAACAATGCCTTGTTATTAAGCTTGCCCCCCATTTATTTGCTAGGCTATTGCACTTCAAATGTGCCTCTATACTTATGCATAGGCACTATCATGAGTTTCAATACTCTTTCTGACCCAACAATCACCTCTGGCATATATTTCTATCATGTGGGAAAGTTTCTCCAAAATTTGACATTATTTGGAAAAATCTTTACATTGAGTAGTTACATGGTTCATGGAATCCAATTCCACTTTTTCCTGCAATTTTATGGAGCAACTCAATGCTCCCTTGGAGAACTTAGAGCATTTTTCATGTTGTCCTCTGGATTACCTTTTCAATGACCATACTCGTGCTTCAATCTGATTTATGAGCTAAAAGTTATGGCTTCCTGAAATTCCCATTTATGCTCAATGGTGTCCTTCAAGTCCATTAGTGACCCTCCTTCTGATCCTTTGAGAAATCTTCGGCTCAATACTAAATTCTGAGTGGATATTTGGATTCTCTTATCCAATAATTTTCCACGGACTACTTTCTTGCTCAATTATGATCGCCGAGCAGAAATTTATTCTCAGTTTACTCCCTTTGCGCACCTTTCTCCCTGGTGCAAATAATCTCAAACACCAACTTTTTCCACTTATAGAGGTAAATCTGTAGAGAACCTAGGAAACTTTCTATGCGACACAGATAATAATGCTGGCAATGAATTCACAACAACTCTCAGATTGTCAAACTGATGCTCCAGTCAAAATCTACAACAATCTGGAAATGACAACTTTGTCCTTTTGCACATCTCTTGACTTAGAAATTTTAGCCCTGTTTAAGCATCCCTAAACCAACTCCTTTTGAATTTTACCAAGAGTCCAAAAGGGTATCTCCATTTTTGCATTTTGAAATATCTCCCAAAATTTCACCTTTATCTGGGCTCCGAGATGATAGTTATGGCCTACAAAAGTTTAAAATTTTTCCTTCTTTTATCCCTCTATACTACAGGTGTCTTCTCTTCCATCCTGTACAATTGTAGGTACCCAAATTCCAAATCTGGTTCCATGCCGTCTTCTATGGTCTATGGGCTTTCCATAGAATGTTCTTGTGCCCCAAACTGACTTTTGAGCAAGGAGTTATGACCTCTGGTAGTAAACTAGTGCCAAAAACATACCATGCACCGTATCAACTGTAATTTTCGCATACGAGTTTGTTGGAAAGCTCTCATTGCGATCTTTCATTTAAGATGCAAAGACTATGTATACCAATGGTACACACAGTTCTCTCAATTTTGATTACCTGAAAATGTCGTTTAGGCCATCAACATGCCCCCGCAAGTTGATGACCTCCAAAAACTGAAAAATTTCTGCAGAAATTGACTAATTCACTGCTGTAACAACTCGTCAAGTTGACCTGCGCATGACCTTGGGCAATTCGACTGACATGGCATGGCACATGTTTGTTGAGTCTACGTGTCATTCCTTGATTAGGCCATGTCATCACCCTCCGATCTCCTCCATCGGCCATCGGTCAAGCCTCCTGCAAGCCTGTCGGGTTGTTCCTTGTGGAATTTCTCTCGCGGATTTGTCAAGTTACAAGCCTTCAAGATTTTGTCTGTGACTTGCGACTCTTCCCCACGGACCTTTCCCATCAGAAAGAATAACTTTCCACATGCTCACAGATCCTTTCGAAATCCGAAGTATGAACACTAGCCTTCCCAATCGAATTTAACTCTGCAACTTGCAGATTTATGTCATTTATCCTTTCTTTGATGGTTTTTAGGCAATTTAAACTCAAATCTTTCCATAAATTTGGGGATTTTCACTTTGGTTCACCATTTTTCCCCAAATCCGTTACAGGTGAAACTCTGCAACAATAAAATTCTACCAAATTCGCACGGGTCTTGGCCCATACAAGCTCGGTGGTGAACCTTGAGCTTTGATACCATTCTTGTAACGTACCCACCTGCTGAAACAAATTTTTTAACACCCCATACATATAAAATAAACCAAGGGGCAACATGCCCATAAAAATTACAGCAAAGCACATGTTGATTTACTCATGCAACTAACAACATAATAAAAACCGTGAATGCATGCATACCCAACAAACATAATAGCATTCAATGAACATTTACACAATGGAATAATCATAGTAACAACAACAAAAACTTATCTGTTTGTAAATTAACCAATTGACTGCGTACGAAGGATTTTCCTTCCAGTCATAGGCTTGCTGTTCATTTTGTTTCAACAACAAGCCACCCTCGAGCCAAGGTTATAAGTCCACAAGGAGGTTTGGCCCTTTTGGTTGTCCACTCTCCACACTCAGCAGCCCAAAACCCAGGTTCTACTCCCACAACAGTTCCAATCCACCACGCTCCCCCCTTCCATTCGATCTGGATCCCGAATCCATGTTTTCCCACGTATCCACTCTCTATGATATTCTTGGGCAGCCCCAGGTTCAGGTTATCTTTTCGCCCTCCTCATGCTTCTTATTCTCGGATAATGACATTAGAGAGGCCGTTTGGGCGATGAACAGTAGCAAAGCAATAGAGGAAGAAGGTTTCTAGGCAGAGTTCTTTAAGCATGGGCCTTGTTCTCTAGCTTCTCACTTGGATGATCTCTTCAACCATGTGGTTCGTACATGTTTTTCTTCGACATGGTCACATCACATCATTCACCTGATACACAAATTGGGCCCCAGCTCGGATCCCAACAATTACAGGACAATCATGGTGGGGCATACATTCTTGAAGCTCTATGCTAGGGTTCTCCATATGAAGCTCTCTAGTGAGCTTGAGCGTAGACACCTCAGACCATTGATCACATCTTTACCCTTCAGGCCATCATTAAGGAGGCACGACATCGTCGAAAGTCTACTGTTGCTTTGTAGATTTTCGAAAGGCTTTCAACTCTGTCTCGAGAGAAGCACTGTTCCAAAGGCTCAGAGACATTAGCATCTCCTCGACCCTACTGACTGCCATCATGCACCTATATGAATCGGCTCTTGGTCGTCTCCGCATAGTTCACGGGATATTGGATTTCATCAAGAGTACCATCGGGGTTAAACATGGTTGTCCCTTGCCCCCCACATTGTTTGAGATTTATATTGATGAGTTAGAGGCTTTTCTTCACGAGCATATTCAGGACAACGATGGGTGCCGCCTCCACCAGGTTTTGATATCCATTTTTCTTTTCGCAGATGATGTGGTCCTCTTGTTAGATTTTAGGGAAAAATAGAAAACATTGATATCTTTTTAAATCTGTGCACTAAAACAAATGTAGATCAACACTCAAAACAATAACTGAAGCAGAATAGACAGTAAGATCTGAACATGTAGAAATAATTAATAACTGAAGCAGAATAGACAGTAAGATCTGAACATGTAGAAATAATTTTGAATATAAAACAAAATTTTTGGATGTAGATTAAGTGCAAATTTCAAACAAAATAATTCTTACCTTTAGCCAATCACAGCGTATAGATGTTGTCCTCTTTAATATGCTCAGAAATTAGCTTAAAGATCATGGATCAAAACTCAAGGGTTTTGATCTTTACCATGATCTTAGGTAGATTGTTTTTCCAAGGAGGACCACATACAGAGCTGATGCAAACACCCACAATAAACTGTCCAAAACTAAACTGTAATACATTACAGCAACAAAATCCTTCAAGCCAAAGAAGGTACCAACAAATAGGGACAACAAAGAGAAACTCTTCAAGAAGGAAAGCACCAGTAAATAGGGATAGCAAAGAGCACCAACAAACAAAGAGGAGCCAACAAGCTCACAAGTAAGTGGCACCCTCAACATGGTGGTAGCAAGGCCATCGAATCCTCAACACACACAACGACAGTCCAAAGTATGCCCAAAGGAAGGGCCGTGACACCTACAGCAGTCCGCATCTCCTCTAACTAGTCAAGGGACAGTCTGCGGGGTCTAAGTGAGGTCCACGGTAGCATAAGGAAACCCGCAGCAAGTACGCACAGTCAAGGAGAGGTCTTCTAAGCTAGCAAACAAGAACCAACTAAAGTTTCCAGCGAAATGTCAAAACAATGGCTCAGATTTGAAAGAGAAAGACCACTAGAGAAGCCATACCATCACCATGAAAGACAAACCGAGGTAGCCGTAGTAATAATAAGATTAGGAAGAATGAAGAGAGAGTGTGAGAATGAGAAAGGGGTGGGCTCTTATTTATATCTTAGGTGGGTAGGTTAGGGTTTTCTATTTTAACCCTATCTTTAGGATTAAGTCAAACCCTAATAAAAATAAAATAAATAAAAGATAATTAATAATTACTTAATATTTTTAATTAATAAAAATATTAATTAAAAGTCAATTAAGTCAAAGTGACTTATAAAACCCCAACACTACATTAAACAAGGAGGGAAACAAAAACAAGAAAGGGGGGACTACAAGACAAGGTCAAGGGGTTCCTCTTCAATGGAAAAACATGTCCACATAAGTCTCATGATTGGCTTATAAACTTTTATCATCACTGCATAGGAGGAAACATCCATGATGTGGTCATGTCCATCTTTGTGGCTGCTCCTAGGCCTCATGGACCATCCCGGGAGAGAGGAAGAAGATCACACATCATCACATCTTGGTACACAACCAAGAACTTCCTGGTCCAAGACCAGGGTACCGTAGAACACATCTGGAGCCCTAGAACATATCTAGGGTCTTTCATCCACCAAGGTACAAGACCAAGGATCAACCGAAGCGTTTAAGCAAGGATTCCTTGGAACACATCCAAGGGCCCTAGAACACATCTAGGAACTTACATCATCAACTACCAAGGAACACATCCAAGGATCAATCCAAGCACCGAGCAAGGATTTCCTAGAACACATCCAGGGGCCCTAGAACACATCTAGGCACTTATATCATCAACCACCAAGGAACACATCCAAGGATCAATCCAAGCACCGAGCAAGGATTCCCTGGAACACATCCAGGGGCCCTAGAACACATCTAGGGACTTACTGCTTGGTCCTTGACCAAGAACCCCAACAATATACTGGGGGCCCTAACTAGGGTCTTTTGCCATGGCTCTAACTGCTTGGTCCCAAACCAAGAAATCCCAGGAGTCCACTGGGGGCCCTAGATTTCAAATAGGGTCTTAGCTATCCTCTGGAGAATGGATTTTGCAGCTGCACTAATTTCAACAATCCCTCTCAGCAAGAGAGGCATTCTCAGCAACAACAAGCTTGTCTCGAAAGTACACATACTTTGTCAATGACAGAGGCTTGGTCAAAATACCTGTGGTTTGTTTCGTCGTCGGAACATACTGAATACTGATAATGTTCTTCTGCACTATGTATCGAACATAGTGATATCTCATCTCAATGTGTTTCGTTTTGTCATGAAAACACAGGAATCACATAGAGCTTTACACAGCTCTGGTTATCACAGTGGATTACTGTGGGTTCCAACTCAACACTGAACAAACCTGAGAGTAGCTTTCTGAGCAACATTGCTTTTCTACTGGCAACACTTGCAACAATGTATTCTGCCTCTACAGTGCTCTAGGCTATGGAGCCCTGTTTCCTGCTGGACCAGGAGATAATAGCTGAACCCAAACTGAAACAATATCTGGAAGTACTCTTCCGGTTCACTGTACTGCCCATCCAATTTGAATCTGTATATCCATGAAGCATTACACCTCCACTGGAGGTGTATCTAAGCCCATAGGCTATAGTCCCCCGAACATATCTGAGAATATGTTTGGCAACAATCATATGAATATGTTTCGGTTCACACATGGACTGGCTGAGGGCATTCACTTCATAACATATGTCCGGTCTGGTATGTACTAGATACATCAAGGACCTAATGATCTGATGATAAATGGTGGGGTCTTCTGGATCTGAACCTGCAGCTTGATCATGTAGCTTCTTTAGGTTAGAAATCATAGGTGTGGTCATGGACTTACAGTTCAACATGCCAAATCTGCAAAGCACATCAATTGCATACTTGCTTTGTGAGAGAAATATCTCACCATGTTTCTGCCACACCTCTAAGCCAAGAAAGTAATGCATAAGACCCAAGTCCTCCATCTCAAATTCTGCTGAAAACTCCCTCTTAGTTTGAGCTATCAAATGTTCCTCTTCTATAAGGAACAAATCATTCACATATAATACTGAGATAACAGGATGATACTATACAATCTTTATATAAATATTGGGATCTGCTATACTCTCGGTGAGCCCAAGACTCTGAAGAAAACTGTCAATTCTTCCATACCGAGCTCTTGGAGCTTGTTTCAATCCATACAAGGCTTTCTTTAGCTTGCAAACATGGGATTCTTTCCCATGGATCACGAAACCCCCAGGCTGCTCGATATAAACCTCTTTCTTAACTTCAC
Source organism: Picea abies (assembly GCA_900067695.1). Classification (NCBI taxonomy): domain Eukaryota; kingdom Viridiplantae; phylum Streptophyta; class Pinopsida; order Pinales; family Pinaceae; genus Picea; species Picea abies. Next base: position 19,839 of record CBVK0101762306.1, on the reverse strand, counting down.
CGTTAAGAAAAACAGTGTTAACATTCATTTGGTGAAGTTTCCAACCAAAAACTGCAACAAGAGATATAATGATTCTGATGGAAGTATACTTGGTAACGGGAGCAAAGATCTCGTCATAGTCAATTCCTTCTAGCTTTGAATTTTTCAACACTGCCATCTGCTGCATGTCATGGCCTAACTCACATACTGGGACTGCTCCCTCTGAGTCTTATAATATGTCTGCCTCCTTGCATGTGCAAACTGACTCCCTCTGAACCTACAAGATCCTTTGACTCTGCTCTGGTGTCGTATCCCTTCAAGATGTACTTGGTGCCGGTACCAAGTTTAATATGAAAAGCTGAGTCAAACTTTTACTAGGTTATGCTTTTGTCATGTGACCTCACTATCCACTAACCAAGTCTTTTCTTTGGAAAACTGCAGGATACATACAACGTATGACATGTATAACCTTATTGAGCTCATGTGCCAAGGACAATGGCTCAATTACAATCTCAAGACTCTTGATTAAAAAAGGTATATTTGTAGGGTTCCCAAAATGAGGGAGAAATACCCCAACTACCAAGATAATTTGTTGGACTCCTTAACCAAGAAAAACAACTCAGCCTAAAAATGACTCAAAAGGGTACTTGTTGGATTCTCATATTGGGGATAATAGTCCATCATACTGCTGAGTTCTCAAACCTAGCTTATATCAACAAGTATATGCTGAGATCACAACTTCCTTGATCATGTAACCAAAATATAATTGAGATTCTGACAGTAAGATAATCACAACTCTTCTTGCTGTCTTTAATAGTCACATACTTATTTTAAATTCAGTGATTAAATGCAAATGAAACACACCTGGACTTCGAGTTTCTAGGTTAATTTAACTTGATTTTCTTCTTGAAGGATTTCATTAGGTGTTTTCAACAAAAGAAGAGAACTGCACTACTTGATCGATGCTTTCTGTAGGTTCAGAAAACTGAAGACATTGCACTCTTTAAGTAATCAACACACTTTTAAATCACTTCTCATGCAATCAACCACTATAATTTTCAAATTGTCTTCTTCTTTTCAAACTAAGTATTTTTGTTGAAGAGATGGAGGCTAGACATATTTTTCTTTTCCACAGAATAGATATCGCTTCAAGTTTAGGTACAGATGAGATGTGGGGCCTTCAACATTTCTTCAAACTTTAAAAAATTATCATTCATATTTAAAGCATGGTCTGCCTAAAAAAAAATGTATCAAACATACCATTACCTCCTCTAAAACTCAGTTTCCTTTCTGTCTGAATTTGGTCTCTTTTTCGCTTCAGATCTACAACAATCTTGCTTTAGTTTTGTACTTTGAATTTCCTCAGTCTTATAGGATAGGTCTGCAATTTTCCTTGACCTTTAGAGGCTGTGGTTAGTGCTGGAGATAGTTTCTAGAAAGATTAGGTCTCCTTCTTATTCCTGTAGAATGTCATCCTTAATCTGTCTCAAGAATTGATCTAGATCTGAAATTGGATTGCCCAGAATAGGGCTGGGAAATGCTGCTGGTAATGTCCATAAATGGGGCTTGTACCAGCACCTATAATCAGCCCGGACCTGTTGTTCAATACTCTCAGATTTGTCTTGGACCTGTGGCTGCCTCAGCATTAGAACAGGTCGGGTTCTAGAGTCTAATGGAGTCATACTGTAAACATGATAAAACAAGCTTACTGCTGATCTACAAAAACAATCCCTTAGATGTGGATCTATGCAGGCTCAAGAGTTTGCCACTAAAGAGCTCTTTTCATGCCCTATGCTCTGACACCATGTTTTAAGGGAAAAATAGAAAACAGTGATATCTTTTTAAATCTGTGCACTAATACAAATGTAGATCAACACTCAAAACAATAACTGAAGCAGAATAGACAGTAAGATCTGAACATGTAGAAATAATTCTGAATATAAAACAAAATTTCTGGATGTAGATTAAGTGCAGATTTCAAAAAAAATAATTTTTACCTTTAGCCAATCACAGATGTACCTGACGTATAGATGTTGTCCTCTTTAATATGCTCAGAAATTAGCTTAAAGATCATGGATCAAAACTCAAGGATTTTGATCTTTACCATGATCTTAGGTAGATTGTTTTGCCAAGGAGGACCACATACAGAGTTGATGCAAACACCCACAATAAACTGTCCAAAACTGAATTGTAATACATTACAGCAACAAAACCCTTCAAGCCAAAGAAGGTATCAGCAAATAGGGACAACAAAGAGAAACTCTTCAAGAAGGAAAGCACCAATAAATAGGGACAGCAAAGAGCACCAACAAACAAAGAGGAGGAGCCAACAAGCTCACAGGTAAGTGGCACCCTCAACATGGTGGTAGCAAGGCCACCGAATCCTCAACACACACAGCGGCAGTCCAAAGTATGCCCAAAGAAAGGGCCGCGATACCTACAACAGTCTGTGGCATAAGGAAACCCACAACAGCATAAGGAAACCCACAACAAGTAAGCACAGTCAAGGAGAGGTCTTCTAAGCCAGCAAACAAGAACCAACTGAAGCTTCCAGCCAAATGTCAAAACAATGCCTTAGATCTGAAAGAGAAAGACCACTAGAGAAGCCGTACCATCACCAAGAAAGACAAACCAAGGTAGCCGCAACAACAATAAGATTAGGAAGAATGAAGAGAGAGTGTGAGAATGAGAGAGGGGTGGGCTCTTATTTATATCTTAGGTGGGTAGGTTAAGGTTTTCTATTTTAACCCTATCTTTAGGATTAAGTCAAACCCTAATAAAAATAAAATAAATAAAAGATAATTAATAATTAATTAATATTTTTAAATAATAAAAATATTAATTAAAAGTCAATTAAGTCAAAGTGACTTATAAAACCCCAACACTACATTAAACATGGATGGAAACAAAAACAAGAAAGGGGGGGACTACAAGACAAGGTCAAGGGGTTCCTCTTCAATGACAAAACATGTCCACATAAGTCTCATGATTGGTTTATAAACTTTTATCATCACTGCATAGGAGGAAACATCCATGATGTGGTCATGTCTATCTTTGTGGCTGCTCCTAGGTCTCATGGACCATCCCGGGAGAGAGGACGAAGATCACACATCATCACATCTTGGTACACAACCAAGAACTACCCGGTCCAAGACCAGGGTACCCTAGAACACATTTGGGGGCCCTAAAACATATCTAGGGTCTTTCATCCACCAAGGTACACGACCAAGGATCAACCCAAGTGTTTAAGCAAGCATTCCCTGGAACACATCCAAGGGCCCTAGAACACATCTAGGGACTTACATCATCAACCACCAAGGAACACATCCAAGGATCAATCCAAGCACCGAGCAAGGATTCCCTGGAACACATCCAGGGGCCCTAGAACACATCCAGGGGCCCTAGAACACATCCAGGGGCCCTAGAACACATCTAGGGACTTATATCATCAACCACCAAGGAACACATCCAAGGATCAATCCAAGCACCGAGCAAGGATTCCCTGGAACACATCCAGGGGCCCTAGAACACATCTAGGGACTTACTGCTTGGTCCTTGACCAAGAACCCCACCAATATATTGGGGGCCCTCACTAGAGTCTTTTGCCATGGCTCTAACTGCTTGGTCCCAAACCAAGAAACCCCAGGAGTCCACTGGGGGCCCTCGATCTCAGCTAGGGTTTTAGCTATCCTTCGGAGAATGGCTCTTGCAGCTGCACTAATTTCAACACCTCCTAGCCTCGTCTCTAAAGGGATTACAGAGACATTTGGATGTCTTAGCTTTATTCTACGATCTTTGGCAGTTGATGGTCAACTTGGGTAAAACCAAGGTTATGATCTTCAATGGGTCGAAGAAGTCCATAGACCTCCATTTCTTCTTCAGAGGGAAGAGGATTGAGATCACCAACACATACACATACTTGGGAGTACAATTCTCTGGACCTCGATTTAGTTTGCGATTGACCCTCTTGCCCTGGATCACCAAGGGCTATGGATCTTTAGCCCTTCTCGAGAGACAGTGTTTTTGTCACCACATTCAGGACATCTCATCCAAGATGTCCCTCATGGACTACCTTATCCGACCCACGGTTCTCTATGAATTAGAGATTTGGGGGCCTTTGTTACTGGAGTCTGATTAGATCTCAGTTGAGAGAGTCCAAACCCTTCTCTTTCGACGCATCATTAGATGGAAGCAGACAATTCCTCAACACATCATCCTAGCAGAGTTTGGGGTTCGCCCCTTTCGACTTTAGATAGTGTTCGTACTGGTCTCTCTTCTGCATTGCCTCTAGAGCTTAGCGGACTCGTTGAAGGGGTGAGACCAGTACCCGTACTTGGCCTACTTCTCTTTCGAGACCATTTCCTTCTCTAGTTCATCGGGTTGGGCTCCATGTTGGTTCACAGGGATTTAAGATCTTTTCTAGTCTATGGGCATTCAAATAGATCGTCTCCCTCCATTTAGATATTCTTTGGATGCACCTAGTCATCTCCTACCGACGAGGCAGGTATTGAACAAGATCATCAGGGATGACATTTACTGGTAGTATATCCAGATCAGTTGGGTTAACCCTCTTGGTGGGTTATGCCCAAAGATGGGCTTTTATGTTGAGCACTTCTTAGGGATTAGGGATGAGTTCATCGTTCGACCACATTATACAGTCTGCCACTAGGTGCACGCTCTCTGGATTCTGCTAGGCCAGTTCAGGGTGGGCTCCCATAGACTACGGGTTGAGAGAGACCACCATATCGATAAATTAGACATGATCTGTCAGTTATGCCAACTACAGGAGGTCGAGACGGAGGAGCACTTCATCTTCTGCTGCCCCATCTACTATGAGGTCAGGGGTTGGTTTCATTGCTTATTCAGGGGGGCTCAGACCCTCACTGGCTTCTTTAGCTATCTTAATAAGTGGTGCTTAGCTTTACACAAACAAGAGGCACTCAAGTTTTGAGCCCATACTCTTCAGCATCCTACGAGACTAGACCCTATTCGACGGATTTCCCACTACTATATACACCTTTACCTTATTTCATATTATTGTCATTTTACTTTCTACATCTTGCCTTTATAAGAGACCTTTCAGTGCTCCTAGTTTGTAATGACATCATTGTACTCAATAGTCCCTTTGACCTACTTTTGTGGTCACTAGCCGGACATTAATAAAATTATCTTATCTTATCTTCCCCACAACTTGCACAACCTAAGGAATGTACTCCCTTCACTGCTCTCAGTCCATTAGGCTGTACCATTCGTTTATGAGGGCTTCCACTGCACTCGGTTGGCCAGGAATCTTTTAGCTGGAGACTTCCAGGAACTCTCAGTTGCTCTAGGAGTGCTCACAACAAACTTCACAAGGATTTTGAGCCATTTCCTCAACAGGAAACACACTACAAGCTTACAACTCGTTTTACAGGCACACAAGCCACATTTCCAACATAAACACAGGCCTATAATGGCTACTTTCAAGCACAACATGGCTGGTGCTCTTCCCAACACTCAACTCCTCTCTTGCTGCCCAAAATCTGCATGTAAAAATTGCCCCTTTTTCCCATACTAATTTCTTTCTTCTCCCTTGCTTTCTTGACTCTCACTCTTCCCAAAAAGGATGATTACACTCAATCCATGTTGTCATAGTTGAGTGGGCTGACTTCATCACCCAACCTCTTACATGAATTCAATGACTGGCTTTGGGGACACTCAACAACAAAAATAGAAGGTTTATACACAATGATAATAAAATTCAGGAATGTGGGTTTGGGTTAATACCCATGAAGAAAACCCCCTTTAGCTCCCTCTCTTGTGGAATCATAGCCCCCCATCATTAACGTTCCTCCCTTATCGCAACCAATGATTATTACTTTTATTAATCATTTTAACGTACATAATACATAATTTGGCCCTCGACCATATTAATTAATACAAAATCTTCGCCCCAACACCTCGGCTCACCAACCTAATTCACATTTATGCAATTACATTATAATTTGCAGGGATTAAAACTGGGGATTGGGGTGTGCAGATTTTCACAGTTCCTCATAATGCTATTTCAGATTTGTGGATGTAAACAATTTACATCCATAAATCTGAAATAGAAAAATTGAGGATGTTACATATAGGTAGGCATAATTTTGGTAGTGAAAGTTCTGCATAAATGAGGTAATGAGTGGTGACCATGAAGGGGTCAAAGAGGTAGCAAAAGGTACAAAAGACTGTGATAGAGGAAGATGATGATGTAATATCTCTAACATCAAATGAAAAGGAAGACTTCAATCATTATTACACAAGAAAAAACAAAATTTCCATTATAAAAATATCAAGAAAAGGTGAGGAATTCTTATTGGATTAGATCTTATGCTTCATGATCTCTATGATGTTGTTACAATTTTGTTAAGGAATGCAATAAAATTGAGTGCTTGATTGTCAACTATTTGTGTAAAGAATGTGACAATTAGGGGTTGATTATGGTTAAGTAGAAGGGTCGAAGTAAGTAAGATGATGCATACATGGATGTTAGAGAAACTTAAAAATGGAAAATAAGAACATAGTGATGGTGAGCACATACAAAGGATTAAAGGAGGAGGTGCAATCCACCAATTCAATTTCATTCAACTACTTGTGTTAGAAATAACGAAAATTGGATGGAAAATGGAGAAGTGCAATATGGGAGTGGTATGGAAGTTTACAATCAAAGGTCTAGATGATGAAGGATTCAAGATGAAGTGATGATACAAAAGTGTTAATCGAAATTTTGACAACAATTTGTTGAGATAAAAGTGTCAAAGGTAAAGTGTTAATACAAAATTTGTAAATGCAATTAGAAGTTAGATTGTAGATGTGGGTAGCGAGGAAGTTGTAAGAATTGTTTGCAGACCCATGAAAGGAGTTCAATGATGCAATGATGACGAAGTATGAATGTAGAAGTCAATAGATTCGTAAGGGTTGGATGCATATTTACAAAAGAAAGATGGGTGGAAAGACGGAGTGGTGGACCCACCAAGGGTCAAATGTGGAGAAAAGGGAGAACCCATAGAGGTTGTTGTGAACAGTAGAAGGGACATAGAGTTTGGAAGACATAGAATGTTGTGTGGTGCCGATGAAAAGGAAAACCTAAGAGACCAAAATATGGTTAAGAGTTGAGTACTTATCATATCAATATCGACAGTGGGAGTAGAACAACAAAATCATGGCTATGTCAATTAAAGAGTGTTGATGAGCAATCAAAGTATGATGAAGTTTAAAATTGTTGATTAGAAGAGTATTGATAAAGAATTGCCAGTTGAACAAAAGATAGGAAATTAAAATACAACTAAGTCAAATCTAATCATAGTAGTTAATGCAACACACCATGGATCATGGAGGCAAATGCTGGAACCACCTATAACAGTGATTGATAACAAATGGGGATGTGGATTTTATTTTATTTTATATTAATATGGAGAAAATAGCCCCTCACTCGCCTACGTATAATAGTGATTGATAACAAATGGGAATGTGGATTTTATTTTATTTTATATTAATATGGAGAAAATAGCCCCTCACTCGCCTACGTATTAGGCATTCCAAGTGAGGATGCTGGTACCTTGCTAGCCCCTTGTGTATTTCCTCGCTCTTCCTTGGTTTTCCAAATGGAGGATGGTAGTAACCACTAGTCGAAGTACTAGTAGGTAACCCTAAGAGACTCAATGGGATTTGATCTCGAGACCTCTATGAACTTTCTCACAAGAGCATCTACAAATCGAGCTAACCATTAGGGCTAATTGAGATGTAGATTCACGAATACACATAGTGGATTGAAATCCATGGAGAAGAATGAGTCAACTATTAACCTTAGGGATATAAGTATAAATCATTATACAGCCCAAGTGAGTGGGATGGTCCAAAAATAAATTGTAGGGAGATTTTGTACAGAAGCCTTGAGCCACACATTTTAGTATTATGGGCATGAGAGTCGTAAAATCCATTACGGTTTGAGAGCCATAGAGTTTTGTAAGGGGCCCTAGTGTCATGCATTACAAATTCTATTTTGTTGTAGTATGTTTGTAAGTTTTTTGTTTAGATTTCTATTAATGAATTGAGTTTATTGTTTTTCATATCAAGTATATCTCTCTTTGTGTTTTGATGTGATTGTTAATGATGTCGTAGAATGTGTGTAAGGTAGTTATGCGTAAAAGATAATCAAAATAAATTCTAACATGATGATAGGGCTATAATTAATAGATATGTTGATCTAATCGATGATATAAATTTTGATATGGTAACAAGGCAATGACAATAATCCCAAAAGCATGAAATTATGATTAAGAGCAATGGTTATAGTTCTAGAAGATTCCTTTTGATTTAGAGCCAATGGTGAAGATGTTGGATGGCTGAATTTTTGTGGTACTAAAAAGTAAGAACGTCACCAATATTGATGTGTAGTGGTGTAAAATACATTTGATAATATAAATACGAAACAAGGAGTCGAAGTGATGGCATGCTAAGATGTATGCCATTAGAAAGTATAAGAGACAAAGTTGGATGCTAAGATTTATGCCATTAGAAAGTAAAAGATTTGAAATTTGTCGATGAGCAAGAAGCTATTGATGCTTGTGGAGGGGCAAGAGCAACCTCCAATGATAAACTAGTACAAGAAAAGTGTGAGTCTCAGATTAAAGACACAATGGTAATGTTGAGATTGTTAGTTGCAAACCACATTATCGATTTGATTTGAAACACAGATAACACCCACAAGATCTAGGTGATTTTGAAAATTTGTATGAGACCCCAAATGAAGCACGGATGTTTTATCTACATAATCAAATGTATGCACTACATATATTAGCATATGAGTCAATTATAGGTTTAATCACAAGAATCTAAGATGTAAGAGATCAACTAGTGGATGTTGAAAACAAGGTGGAGGAAGAAGACCTTGTTTCTTTGACCTTGATTAGGTCGACTTAATCTTTTGAGTCATTTGTAACTATAGTTAAAAAGGTGAGAACTCTTTCATTTTATGACTTGAGTGGAATGTTACTTCAAGAGAAGCAAAAACTAAACTTTCATAAACAAGGGAGCAATGAGCATGTCTTTAATGCTTGAATGAAGGAAAAAGAAAGTTGGGAACAATAGAAGAGGCCAATAGAAGATTGGCAATCAACCACAAAATAATCATAAGAACTAAAAATCCACTTAAGACAACTCGTTCTTATATTATGGGAATCTAAGGCACTCTATAAAGGATTGCTCCAAAGTTACGAAAAAGGGAACAATCCCAAGAAAAACAAAACAAGTAGTTTGGGCACTATGTGGAGAAGAAAGAACCAAACAAGAAGAGGAATTAGGTAGGTATATTTAACATCATTTGTAGATAGAGATTCCTCCAATGATGCTTTGTTCATTGACTTTTGAGCAACAAGGCATATGTCCAACAAAAGGGATTGGTTTGATACCTTGAAAGAGTGAAGCAAAGGTGATTCATACAAGTTGGGAGATGACAATATACATGGGATCCAAGTTGAATGTCATGTACTTGTATTAATGCATGATAGAAAGGTTAAATGAGTACAAGATGTACTCTGTGCCTAGATTGAAGACCCTTATATTGGTCAACTAGATAACTAAAATGAACTACAAGGTGAAGTTTGATAGAGGTAAATGCTTGAAGATGATAGGTATAACGTCGTAGTGGAAGGATATGGAGAGAATGGACTATATTGATTTGTAGCAAGACGTGAGATCGGAATTTTATTTTATATTAATATGGAGAAAATAGCCCCTCACTCGCCTACGTATAATAGTGATTGATAACAAATGGGAATGTGGATTTTATTTTATTTTATATTAATATGGAGAAAATAGCCCCTCACTCGCCTACGTATTAGGCATTCCAAGTGAGGATGCTGGTACCTTGCTAGCCCCTTGTGTATTTCCTCGCTCTTCCTTGGTTTTCCAAATGGAGGATGGTAGTAACCACTAGTCGAAGTACTAGTAGGTAACCCTAAGAGACTCAATGGGATTTGATCTCGAGACCTCTATGAACTTTCTCACAAGAGCATCTACAAATCGAGCTAACCATTAGGGCTAATTGAGATGTAGATTCACGAATACACATAGTGGATTGAAATCCATGGAGAAGAATGAGTCAACTATTAACCTTAGGGATATAAGTATAAATCATTATACGGCCCAAGTGAGTGGGATGGTCCAAAAATAAATTGTAGGGAGATTTTGTACAGAAGCCTTGAGCCACACATTTTAGTATTATGGGCATGAGAGTCGTAAAATCCATTACGGTTTGAGAGCCACAGAGTTTTGTAAGGGGCCCTAGTGTCATGCATTACAAATTCTATTTTGTTGTAGTATGTTTGTAAGTTTTTTGTTTAGATTTCTATTAATGAATTGAGTTTATTGTTTTTCATATCAAGTATATCTCTCTTTGTGTTTTGATGTGATTGTTAATGATGTCGTAGAATGTGTGTAAGGTAGTTATGCGTAAAAGATAATCAAAATAAATTCTAACATGATGATAGGGCTATAATTAATAGATATGTTGATCTAATCGATGATATAAATTTTGATATGGTAACAAGGCAATGACAATAATCCCAAAAGCATGAAATTATGATTAAGAGCAATGGTTATAGTTCTAGAAGATTCCTTTTGATTTAGAGCCAATGGTGAAGATGTTGGATGGCTGAATTTTTGTGGTACTAAAAAGTAAGAACGTCACCAATATTGATGTGTAGTGGTGTAAAATACATTTGATAATATAAATACGAAACAAGGAGTCGAAGTGATGGCATGCTAAGATGTATGCCATTAGAAAGTATAAGAGACAAAGTTGGATGCTAAGATTTATGCCATTAGAAAGTATAAGATTTGAAATTTGTCGATGAGCAAGAAGCTATTGATGCTTGTGGAGGGGCAAGAGCAACCTCCAATGATAAACTAGTACAAGAAAAGTGTGAGTCTCAGATTAAAGACACAATGGTAATGTTGAGATTGTTAGTTGCAAACCACATTATCGATTTGATTTGAAACACAGATAACACCCACAAGATCTAGGTGATTTTGAAAATTTGTATGAGACCCCAAATGAAGCACGGATGTTTTATCTACATAATCAAATGTATGCACTACATATATTAGCATATGAGTCAATTATAGGTTTAATCACAAGAATCTAAGATGTAAGAGATCAACTAGTGGATGTTGAAAACAAGGTGGAGGAAGAAGACCTTGTTTCTTTGACCTTGATTAGGTCGACTTAATCTTTTGAGTCATTTGTAACTATAGTTAAAAAGGTGAGAACTCTTTCATTTTATGACTTGAGTGGAATGTTACTTCAAGAGAAGCAAAAACTAAACTTTCATAAACAAGGGAGCAATGAGCATGTCTTTAATGCTTGAATGAAGGAAAAAGAAAGTTGGGAACAATAGAAGAGGCCAATAGAAGATTGGCAATCAACCACAAAATAATCATAAGAACTAAAAATCCACTTAAGACAACTCGTTCTTATATTATGGGAATCTAAGGCACTCTATAAAGGATTGCTCCAAAGTTACGAAAAAGGGAACAATCCCAAGAAAAACAAAACAAGTAGTTTGGGCACTATGTGGAGAAGAAAGAACCAAACAAGAAGAGGAATTAGGTAGGTATATTTAACATCATTTGTAGATAGAGATTCCTCCAATGATGCTTTGTTCATTGACTTTTGAGCAACAAGGCATATGTCCAACAAAAGGGATTGGTTTGATACCTTGAAAGAGTGAAGCAAAGGTGATTCATACAAGTTGGGAGATGACAATATACATGGGATCCAAGTTGAATGTCATGTACTTGTATTAATGCATGATAGAAAGGTTAAATGAGTACAAGATGTACTATGTGCCTAGATTGAAGACCCTTATATTGGTCAACTAGATAACTAAAATGAACTACAAGGTGAAGTTTGATAGAGGTAAATGCTTGAAGATGATAGGTATAACGTCGTAGTGGAAGGATATGGAGAGAATGGACTATATTGATTTGTAGCAAGACAGTTGGGTTGAAAGCAATAACCACCTTAGTTAATTCCAAGACCAAGTTATGGTACATGAGGTATGGACACTTAAATTTCAAAAGTTTAAATTTGTTGCATAAGTTGAATATGGTGTATAGAGTGCTTGAGACTCATAAGTGAAGTGAGGTATGTGGGTTTTGTGTTTTGGGTAAGTAAACCATAGAATCTTTTCCAAAGGGAAAGCATGTTGTGCCAAGGATCTACTAGAACTTGTGCACATTGATTTGTGTGTTCATTGAGTACATAATATGTTGACAAAGTATTGTAGTACATGAATTTTATAGACGCTGATAGTCAAAAGACTTGGGTGTGTTTCTTGATTAAGAAATTAGAAGCATTCAAGTTGTTTGTTGCGCTTCAAGCAGAGATGGAGAGAGAAACTAGAAAGAAGATCAAGACTTTGAGATCTGACTGTGGAGGTGATATAAATACTAGCGTTTGAGAACTATTTCAAGGATCAAGGGATCTAAAGGCAATTTACAACTGCATATACACTTGGTAAGAATGGTGTAGTTGAGTGGAAGAATCATGTGGTAATGGATATAGGTTGAAGTGTGTTAAAATAGAATGACAACGGAAAATAATTTTGTGTAGAGGCAATATATTGTGTGATGTCCCTCATAAACAAAAATCTGAAAATGGTTATAAGGAATCACAATGTGGAGTGGAAGGAAGCTCACCATGAAGTATCTAAGGAGTTTTGAAAGCTTGGGATTTACATATATAATAGAAGAGAAGTGACGTACTTCGGAAGACCAATCATGGAAGTGTATCTTCCCTGGGTATGTCGACAAGTTCAAGACATATAGACTTTGGGATATTGAGGATTGAAAGCTGATCAAGAGTGAAGATGCGACATTTGATGAAGGGTTCATGGTGGAACATGACAAAGTTGCAAAAAAGAAACGTGAGGATATCATATTAGATTAGAAAGATGTAATGGAACCAAAAGTTGATGATGAATTTGTTGAAGAAGAGATGCGATTAAAGTATGAGAGTGAAGAAGTTTAAACTTTTTCCATAAATATACAGAAGAGAAAGATGAGAGATATAGAGTAAAAATTTCTTTAATGGAGTCATTTGATACAATAAGGGTAAATTCCATTTTATTTGGTTCATTAGGTAGTTGAGCTACCCATATGACCTAATTATCTCTCATTAATGATGTTTTATTAATTATGCCTAACATTTTGACATTCTATTATTAAAGTATTTTTTTTTGCCAGGTTAGAAAGCCCAAGGAAAACCCCCAAGTGCTTCCCTTCATTTCAAGGATGGTAACCGGGGTAAACTGTAGAATCTTCAGGGCACAAGGTTGGTTAACAACAAGGCTCGAAGACATTCCAATAATATACTCATTAAGAGCTCAACATGTCACTTACGGGAATTGAACCTGGGTGGGGAGGATAACATTCATTCCTCCCAACCACCTAAGCTAAACCTAATTGACATTCTATTATTAAAGTTACTTATATAACGTGATTGTATTCTAAGTCACATGGTTTAGGTTGAGTTCATGTTTGGTAACAATGAAACTTTATTTAAATTCAAATTTCTTGATGAAGTTCGAATAAGGTTCGCCATTAAGTTCGTCCATATACATATTTTCATGCTATAAATTATATTTTATATTATATTAAAATATAATATATATACTTGTATATTCCATATATGGTAAATAACAATTTAATATATAAAATATATTATAATAAATTAAATATATTTTTTACAATTTAATAGGTATTATAATATATAAGATATACTTTATAATAATACATAGTGTATAAGTTATACTTTATAATAATAATACAGTTTATAAATTATATTTTATAATGCCACTATCACAAAGGAATGCATATACATAGTGTCACAACAAAATCTAGCACCCCCAAATGATGTAAAGTCCTAAACATCAAGGGGACACTCTTGTGAAACTCTGGAAGGCTACCTATTATCACCATAGTAGCTCTTCATCTCACTTTTGGTTGGCTCTTCTCCAACTCAAGGGGGGCTTCCCTAAGGATAAGATTGCAAAGGTTATAGAATGGAGCCACAAGGAGATTTATTGAAGAGTCAGCCTAAGCAAAACAAGTGGTAGTAGTTTTATGGAAGAATGAATGGTGTGAGAAGGAAAGATGGAAGATAGAACCCCCAAGACCAAGTGCCTAATCACACCTTGGGGAAATGGAGTCAAGGAAGCATAGATCAAAGAGGGCATGTGCATGAAAGTGTAAGGCAATAGGGCTGCTATACATGCCACAAATCAGCCCTAACTTGCTGAAATATATTGCATAAAATTGTCCTTTGAAAGCTAGGTGTGCTATTCAAAACATTGGTACAAAGGTGAGGTCATGTTAATCTAACAACAATTGAATTTATTAGATGAAAGGTCAACACAACAACAATAACAATAAGGGGTATAGCATCCTCACATTACTATATCCAAATGAAGCATGGTTTGTTACAAGCAATAACATCAACAATACAAGGGTTTCTTACAATAGAAATCAATAGATGAAAACATTACAATCATAAACCCTCACAAGAAAAGATGCTATACCTCCAATCCTCCATTCAATCTCCAAGCATGTGATTTACAAATGAAGTCCAAGGGGAGAGCTCCTCAATCCCCAAAGTCCCAACCACCGTTACAATGGAGAGAAAGCTCCTCCATATAGAGTGAGTCTCTTCTCATACAATAAAAAAAATATTTTCTGCTAACTAACTCCATGTCAAGTCAAACGAATATTATAAAATTGAAGTAGTTATTTCCTTCCTCAATCCATGGTTGACCATGTCACAAGATGTGGACAGAAGCCTCTCAAGGAGAACTCGCCCTCATCCAAAAATAGGAAAGAAATTACATCAAGAAGTCTCCAAGAGAGGGCATATAGCTAAAAATAGGCATGATAACTAGGTCAACATGCAAGATTTCCACAAGAATTTTCCCTCCAAGAATGGATGCATGCAAAATATAATTAAATAATGTTCTTAGGAGGATGTGCTCAAGAGTCCACTGAGGAAAGCTCACAAAGTGCACCCTCCAAGGTGCATGAGAGATAAAACAATAAAGTAGTCCTCCTAGGAGAATGATCCATAACCAACCTCCAAAAATAGCAAGTAGTCCACAAGATGCATGCAACCAATCCTCACGTGTGAATCCCAAGGCAACCAACTCCATGGATGAATGTGCAAGGTGCCAAATAGATGGAGTGCTCCACAAGAAAGGAAGTTGCCAAATCCCAAAATAGAAAGTGAACAATCTCCACAAGACAAATCCAAGGGGATAAGGGCGAATTAGGGTTTTGACCATGCTAAAACTCCATGAATAATAAAATATATACTGCCATAAATAGCAAGAAGCATCTGCACAAGTGCGCCCTCAAAGGATATGCTCCAATAATAGTAAGAAGACCAAGTAAATGTAGGCAATGTGCCATGTGTGGCCTTCCAAGTATGCCAAATGCCTCTCAATAAAATCCTCCATAACCACCTCAAATAAAATAATATATGTGCCAAGTCAAAGACATGAGGGTGCTCTCCAATAAAGGTCAAAACATGACAAGTGTAGCTGAAATATGTAGGCAATAAAGATGAGAGAGCACCTAGGAGAGGTTCGCCCTAGAAAATTGTGCCATGTAACTACCTCAACAAAACAAATAATAAAATATCTCCATCTGAAGTGTACCATTGGAAGAAGTGCCAAAGGTGGTTATAACTCATCAATGCTCATACCAAAACCATGTGTTGTTTCCCAATACCATCAACAAATCCCACCAAACTATGTGCACAAGAGAGTGCACCCTAGGAGAATGTGCCAACCTCTCCAACAATAAAATAATCATGTAATCCTTGGAAATTGTGTCGAAGAGAGGAGCACTCCATAATAAAGCCTCAAATAACGCCCAAATAACCCTTCCAAGTGTGAACAACTACCAAGTGAAGTAGGGTGCTCAAGCTATTAATCTTCAAGGTAATAAAATGGATTAATTTAACCATTAAATGGTTAAATCAACCTTAACATGTGTGCACGGAGGTTAATGCAGAAATAAAACCATAGTCCCACCTCCCAATAGTCACCAATTGATTAAATCAACATGAACATGTGTGCCAAGAGGGGGGTTCACTCCAAGTGTTGTACCATGGAAATAATATGTATCTCCTAGCAAAGACCACCATGACAACAACACAATGACAAAATAGAAGCTCCACCTAGGTTTGAACCTAGGGTGCACCATCAAAGGTCTATAACATGATAAAATCTCATCAAACCTTAGGAGAGGGCTCGATCACCAAAGATGCATGTAGTACCCTCCCATGTAACTCAAACTTAGGAAAAAGTACATCCACAAAAGTACTAACATCATCAAACACATTTCACCTAGGTGATGTCCATCAAATGTTACAATGTCTAGTCATATCACCTAGAGAAATCCCACCAAGGTAAAGTGCATAACCACATCACATCCATCATCTGACCACATCAACCACACAAGAGAAGGGGACAATAGAAATGCTAACCCATCCAATCATCAAGTATTCCCCCAAACACATCAAATACATGAGGGCCATACAGAGCACCCCTCCTCCCGACACAAAGAATACAACATCATCACACCATGCAAAAGTCACTAGGAAACTCCAACAATGTCATGATACATCTACCTCCTAACACCATCATCTAACTTCTTGGGGGGCTAGAACCATCATCCATATCCAAGATAAGCATATCAACAACACCAAAATGAGATAGCATGCTCAAAGATACCAGCAAATATGTAACCAAGGAGCGATCAACAAGACAAGCACATACGAGAAGACCACCAAGCAAGCCAGCACAATCATCCAACCAAGGAGAAGTGGGACTCCGCCAACCAAAGACCTCCATCAAATGATCCAATGCCATTAAGAGAAGGGGCTCCATGAAGATGAATCCCTCCAAGTCAGTCCAAAAAGCTCCAAGAAACCAGCAGCAAATCTCCATCAATGCGATGAAAATCACTATGTGGAACCTCATACAATATGAGGTGTAACACATAGTTTTTAACATTAATAAATAAATAGCATATAAACTATATAAGACTAATACGGCCTATATATAAACTATATAACACTTCTGTTAGGAGAAAGGAATATAGCCACACATATATAAAATATATCATACCACTGTTGGGGAGAAAGAAATACAACTGCCCGTATATAAACTATATCATACTGCCGTCAGGGGAAAGGAATACTGCTGCCCATATATAAATTATTTAATACAGCAGCTGTTTTTTATGGATACTGTAACTGCCGTTTTTATTGTGTTGTTGATGGAGTTAGAACCTGCAGCAGTGAGTGGAGGCATCAAGTTGCTGCAGTCTGCAAATGTCTTCGGCAAATTTCGTAGACCAAACCTCAACAAATTGTTTTTTCAAGTTGAGGTTTGTCAAATTTCAAACCTCAAGGTTCAAATTCTGCGAACCCTGTGACTTAGACTTTATTACATTGAACTTTGTATTGAAGTGTTAATACTCCAACATTGCCTCTTAATACAACATCACTGTCAAAACTTAATTTACAACAAAAACATGAAAAATAACTTCAAAATCCTTCATTGATTCTCCTTCACAGTTTTGGAGTTCCTGCAGCTGGTTCATCAAGTTGACATCACCCTCGTAAGCATGGAATTCCCAAATTCCGTAAGTTCCCAAGTTCCCGAATTCCTTGGATTCCCAAACTCCTGAAATACTTGAATTTCCAAATTCCTAAATTTCTTAGACATCCATACGTATTGAGCAAACCTTCTTTGATTCCTTTTGTCTTGGATATCAAACCATTCAAAATAAGAAGTCTTCATCAGTTTCATCACCATCATTCTCAATCTCATTGTTGGTTGTATTTTCAATTGTCAGGACTAGATTGCTTCTTCCTTTCCATTGTTTGTCTTTAAAATTTCCTTTCAGAATATCTTTAGCTCTAACCTTAAAATTCCAAGTTGTGTGGCCTTGTTTCTGCAATGATAGTGGCTTAGTTTTCCGCTATAATAGCAGCCTAGATCTTCTTTGTTGACTCTGCTTTTCCCTACCTTTCTGTCTGTTTTGTTTCTAGCAACCAGAGCATTTCTGAAGGTATTTCCTCATCACTTAGCCTCTTCTTCTCTGCCGTTAGAGAGGATATCATACCATCTAGCAGTTGTGAAGGCAACTGACTTAACATGAATACTGCATTGCTATTATTCGGAGACACACTGCTTAACATTACACCATTTTCTTTATCTTCTTAGACTTTCACATCTATTTCTGCTAACTGTTTTATTAGTGCCCTTAGACTATTTGTGTGACTTGACATGTTCACTGCATCAGTCATTTTGAATCCGAATAGTTGAAGTTTCAGGAATAGTTTAGCATTCAATGCTTTTGACCTAAACAAGTTGTTTAATCCCATACATCATGGGTTTACTTTTCCAAATTAAGATGATGCAGTTTATAATTAGATATAGCGAACCCTACAATGGAGTTGGCCTTATCATCCCTGTTAGGTCAATCAACAAGTTTCTCTGGCTGTGTGGGTTTAGGTTCTTCCCCTCTGACTAACCCCCGGAGGGTTTTGTGCATTAACTCAAATTGAATCTTTGCATTCCACATATAGAAGTTGTGTCCATTAAATTTTACCAGAGGGCCTTCCATTCTAGGAGTTCTTTTTCTGTGTATGAAATTTCTGAAAGAAAAAAAGATTTCTGTTGTGTACTAAGTTTCTGAACCCCTTTTTATTGCACAAAAAATTCAAGAAGAGGAGATAATTAGTAGAATAAGAATGCTGTAGGCTAAACGTTCTACAAAATGATGATTTTTTCCAGGGATATTTTCCCGAAATCCAGCGAGAAATTGTTAGATTTGTAGATTTGAGTGATTATTTCTGTATAATCCGAGTGCCCCAGGGGTTTTTCAGCATGCTGAATCCATTTCTGCATTCAGAAACGGATTTTGAACAACAAAAAATAGTGATTTGTGTAAATTTATATCGCCGGATTCCGACGAAAAAAACCATTTCGTAGAATAGCTAGACAACGCCGAATAAGAATTTACTCTAGCCTTTCCCTTTGTGTCCACGTTTTCTCTTTTTCCTTTTTCTCTTGTATCTGTCTCTACTCAGTTTGATCTTTATGGGTTTTTTTCAGGCATGCTGCTCTGTCTAGCAAAAACAAACAAGTGTCTGCCATTAGTGGAAATTTGAGGTCAAAACTCTGTAAAATACATTTTTTATTTTTATCAATTATAATTTTTCTTGGATTTCATTGGTTGCATTATTTTTCATAAAAAATAGGCTTCCCAAAACTTAACCCTCATGTTTAATAATGGTTAATCTATTAGCTCAATAAAAAAATAAAAAGATATACATGTCAACAATATTATAATAAATCATTAACCTGCCTTGAAATAATTGTAAATACTCAAAACTTTTTTTTTGAATAAAAGAAGGCACCTAAGGTTGACATTTTAGGGGATATTGAGCTGCTTCCCTGCTAATTGTTCAAATCTTCTATTTCCTTATCAATAAATCCAAGAGTTTCTGATGGTGCAGCCTCAACCTTCACCTTCTGCTCCTAATCACAAGTCAAAAATATATGGCCACAACCACAAATATTTTGATCCACCACCAACCTCTCCAAGAAAAGCTAGGCTGTGGAACCTCAACATAACCAGGACCAGCAGCACGTTCCTCAAGAAATGCAGAACAACTAACTGTTGAATTTTCTCTAAATGCTAGGCTCAAGCATGAGGTTTATTTCATTTAGCATGTACTTGAACCATAAACAAATGCAGCAACACCAT
>CBVK0101762302.1:0-13439 GCA_900067695.1 Picea abies | reverse complement strand
CGTGGAATGTCCGTTTTGCACGTTCAAATAGTCGATTTTCATCTACATATCATAAGCTTTCCAACGGTGCAATAATATTTGGATTTGGATTTGGATTAGGGAAGCTAGAAAAATTTTCGTTACAAGATTAGGCATCATTCTTGCAAAAATGACAACGCATTTTTTGTTGTTAACAGGAAGAACAAAAGGGTGGTGATCATGGTGGTGCTAAGAGAGGCAGATACCAAGGAGTTCCTAGAGGTGGATATGGGCGTGGTCACCGTCGAGGATATAGCAGAGGGGGAGGTAGATCCCCCACTCATTTAAATTGTGAATAAATTGGTCATGTATCAAGGTTTTGTACCAAACCATGCATACTTTGTGAATAGTTCTACAATACCAAGCATGTCACATAGGAATGTCCCGACTTAGTGAAGAAGTGAGAAGAAAAGAAAACACATTGCAATATGGTGCATGTGGTGCCACATAAAAATAACAAGAAATACAAGGAAGTTGATGTTGAGGTGGTAACCCGAGGAGGAGAAAATAAAGGAATGGACTTAGAGCAAGCTAAGAGCTTGGGTCAGAAGTTGGAGGAGAAGATTAGAAAACACATTGCAATATGGTGCATGTGGTGCCACATAAAAATAACAAGAAATACAAGGAAGTTGATGTTGAGGTGGTAACCTGAGGAGGAGAAAATAAAGGAATGGACTTAGAGCAAGCTAAGAGCTTGGGTCAGAAGTTGGAGGAGAAGATTAGAAAGGCAACATATCCCCCTCCTAAGTTTGATTTTTTCCAACAAAAGTAGTTTCTACGTGACACACATAGATCCATTGAAGAAGAAAAAGAACGCGAAGAGTTTCATCATGAGACGCAAAGATCACTTGAATAGGCTTAGGTTCATGAAGAAGTGCAATGCACGACCCAGAGGTTGTTGGAGGAGGCCCAGATTTTGGAAGAAGTGTAGTGGGCGACACAAAGGTCACTAGAAGAGGCTTGCGCTCGGGAAGAGCTGCAACGTGCAACACAACAGTTGTTGGAGGAAGCTCATATGTGTGTGCAACACAACAGTTGTTGGAGGAAGCTCATATGTGTGAATAATTTCACCACACCACACATAAGTCGATGGAATAA
This sequence comes from Picea abies, assembly GCA_900067695.1. Taxonomy (NCBI): domain Eukaryota; kingdom Viridiplantae; phylum Streptophyta; class Pinopsida; order Pinales; family Pinaceae; genus Picea; species Picea abies. Next base: position 12,323 of record CBVK0101762302.1, on the reverse strand, counting down.
TCATGAAGACATTAAAAATTACAACACGTTGAGCAAAGAGAAATTGAGGAACATTAGCTGGAGGAGCTGAAGCACCCAACACACAAAGAATAATTGTGTGACTTAGGTCGCGAGACAAACACAGAGGATCGAGTAACCAATTTCTTACGTTGTTATTTGAGATTGCTCAATGATCCTAATATTTTGAAGAAGTTAATGTATATGTTAGCCACTTGTATGGGGAAACATCTGACAGACATGACTATATCAACTTCCCTACTAGAAAGAGATATGTGCCAAGTCAGTAAAAAAAGCAGCAAGGTGTGAATTCAATATGAAAACAGATCTTGGTGGTTATGACATGGATGGAGTCATGTTGGATCTAGGTCTTGATGTGAATATTATACCCAAGAAGTCCTGGGAGGTGATGGGTAAACCAAAATTGGTCTGGTCGCCCATAAGTCCTGGGAGGTGATGGGTAAACCAAAATTGGTCTGGTCGCCCATCCATCTGTGGTTGGAAAATCAATATAATATCTAGCCCATAGGTTGACTAGAGAAAGTGGAAGTGAATATAGAAGGGGTGAATAAAAATGATTACTTTGAGGTCATAGAGATTATGGATGATTTTGACCCATACCCCACATTGCTTGGAAATTATTGGGCCTTAGACAATAATGGTTTTCTAAATTTGAAGAAGAGGAAGATGTAATTTGAGACTGATACCTCGCGCATGGTTGCACCTCTAGATCCATATGAAGGGGACAGATAAAATGAGAAAGTGTATGAGGATGTGCAGAGCTTGGTTATTGAAAACATATATGAGATCACTGGGCGCAGGGATTATTACATTAACCTCAATGTAGATGGATAATTAATATGGCGAAGTGTTAAGTCATATGACACTAATTTTGAAGAGGCCATGAAAAGGTGGCAAACCAATTAGTATGAACTCTCCATGTGTAGATGTGCGAAGATAATGAAATATGTATGCCATATAGTATCTGAGCTATGTGATGCCCCGTGATTTGATGGGATAGGGATGAGAGAGGAATTCCTCATACAAATGGAGGAGACCATCCCCATAGACCAGAGGATCTAGGACATGGATGCATTGGTTTAAGGGACACCTACACGGTGGTGGGTGACACGTCACACGACTATTTATAGTTATTTGTAGGTGGTTGAGTTGATAAAAGTTCGATTCCATCCCATCATTGATTTCAAACTAGCCAACTGGTATAAGGGTACTAAGGATCCCATGGAACACATTTCTTTTTGCAAACAATGTTGGCCTTCTAAGAATATTCCTCGAACCCAATGGGTCCATTAGTTTTTCCACATTATGGATATGGTCCCTAGAGGTTGGTACATTTAGAAGGAGCTCAGGAGGAAAATGGTCAAATGGACCGATATGAGCTCCCAGTTTTTCTTAACATTCAACTTCACAACAAAATATCTAGCTCAAAGAGAGGATCTCCTCTAGATTAAAGAGTTTATTTTCCATCAATAACCAAAAGAAGCCACACCCAGGGTGGTATGCTCATATCATTAGCCGTTGGAAAAAATGAAAGAAGTAGTTCTTGATCAATTGGCTGAGATCGATGAATTTATCATGTCAAGATAACCTCCACCATGGTATACCCAAGCTCAACAATGTCAACTAGTAACCCATAGTGAAAATTATTAATTGATTGTCGGTAGTTGTATAAGTTGGATGCAGATGACATCCTGGGTCATTGTGCATTAGAACATGAATGGTACCCCATTCTGTATGAAGCACATGAGGGTATTGTTGGAGGAAATAATGCAGGAAAGGCTATAATGCACAAGTTTCTATGCATAGGGATATAGTGGCACTCACTATTTGAAGATGCCAAGGACTATTGCAAACACTGCGATGTATGTCAACGATTTGGAAATCCCTTCAAGAGAGATGATCTTCCTTTGTTTCCAGTGACCACGGTAGATTTGTTCAACAAATGGGAAATATATTTTTTGGGTCCCATCAGTCCCCCCATGCATTGCACAGGTGAACACTACATCATTATAGCTATCAAATATCTAACAATATGGACCAAAGTCACGCCAATTAAGGATTGTACAACAAAAACAATGATGCGATTCATTTTTGAGAATGTGATTACCAGATTTGGTTGTCCAAGGGTGTGGATGAACAACCAAGGATCGCATTTTCTGAACAAGACCATTCAACAACTCACTTAGGAGTTCATGATCCATCACAATAAGAGCACTCCCTATCACCCTTAAGCTAATGGAACGGTTGAAGATTTTAATAAAATTTTAGAGCATGCTTTAACCAAAGTTTGTAAAGTGCAGCGTGACGATTGATATTAGAGGATCCCAACAATATTATGGGATTACCAAACAACATACAAATGGATGACAAAGCACATGCCATTCATATTGATCGATGGAAAAGAAGAAGCCATGCCACTAAAATCTGTGGTTCCTAGCCTTTGGGTTTCTCTAGCAACCCATATGACATATGACCAGTCCCTTCAACATGGGTTAGATGAACTCATGGAGCTAGATGAGGACTGTATGATGGCAGGATTCAACCAAGTGGCTAAAAAGGAGAGACATAAAGTGTGTCATGATCGCAACATCCACTAGAAAATCCTCCAACCTAGATATCTAGTTTGTTTTATGACAACAAATATTTACAACATCCTGGAAAGCTACACATGTGTTGGTTGGGTCCTTTTCGGCTAGTCTACATCAGTGAAACAAGTTCCACCAAGATGGAAACATTACAAGGACAAATGCTCAAGGGAGTTATTAATGGCAGTAGGTTGAAGGTGTACTATGACCTATAGGGGTCAACTGTCCTTTACCTCCCTCTCTTAGCTTTGAATTTTGGTAGAGTAGGATTAGTGTAGGATGTAGAGTAGGTAGCACTTCTCATGGTTAACAAAATTGACATTTTTGATAGCACATAATCCACACCATTCACACGGGTGGATTTGATAGATTGAAAGTTTTGTAAATTCTCTAGATTTCCAAATCAGGCCAGTGTTATGGCATAAGTACTTGGTCATGGACCTGACCACAAATTCATAGGGGATCAGTTGAGTTTCATGGCGATTTGGTTCATTGAAAGGTCAAGCAATATAAACCTGCACATGACATAGGTAGAAAGATAGTTATACTGCAACAATCCCCAATAAACATCACCAATACAACAGATCCGACATTTGATCTCCCCATTTGTGCTACTTCACCACCACTTTCTCATTATTCTCCAATTCATCCCCTCCATCAGATCTTTCTATCACCCTGACTTACCCTTTTCCCCAAACCTCCACTCTATATATACCCCCTCCCCCATGGTCTCGATGGAGAAATTATCCATGACACACTCTCTCCCACCCCTTCCTATGACTTCCTCCATCATTCACTTGCAAATTTCCTCCATTCAACCCTTCTTATCCAATTTTCCTAGTTATCTTTCTAGCTTCCCATCATAGCGGGGCTTAGTAGAATGCCAACACTTTGTTCCACCCAATTCAATCAAGAAGCTAGAGAACCCATAGTTAATTTTTCAAGTAGATTACCAATTGGTCATCGACTGCTAGGACAAGGGCTCACCCTCTTATTTTCTAGAAAGGTACCACACTAGTCTTCACAGTTCCCTGTACTATGTTTCGAAGATGTGGTAGTCCAACAGCTCTAAGCCCAAAGATTGTTGGAATGCCACCATGGATAATCACCTTTTTTTATAGGAAGAGACCCTACTATATTATTTTCCAGGATCCCTAATCTCATCTATTTCCATGGATACTCACCTTACCATGTCCTCTGTCTTGTCCTACCAGAACAAAAATAAAAGTAGAGGATGGTGCTCTCTCTTGATGGAGCCTAATTTGTTTTCAAGGGTTAATGTTTGGATGGTGTGATTTAAAGAGATCCCTCATTCACTACCAAAAACACCATCGAAAGAAAAGGGTTGAGCATCTGGCTAAATGAAGCCGATAACCATCACTTCCCTTGGGGCCTGCTCAACTCCTTCTAGGATGTATGTTGAATTGCAACCACCACCTAGACATATGTTTTTCTCCTACTCAAACCTAGCTGCAACCATAGCCTAGTTTGATGTTTTGGTCCATTAATGATGATGATTTTCTCTTACCCAAAATTTCAGCCATTACCAAATGAAGTAGTTGGCTCAAGGAAGATCCAAATAATAGTGGTGGGGGCCTGTTGGCACCCAAAGTTTTAGGTTAATTTTATATGCGTGCACAAATGAATTTGTGCATGCTCATTCCAAGTTTTGTGTGCACTCAAGAAGATGCATAAGAGCAACACGCTAGACCAAGTTTTGATATTGAGTTCCAAATCCAAGGTCTATCAAGTGCACACAACAAAAAGGAGAAACCACGCAGGGTTATGAACACTGGTTTAAGATTTTGTTGGATAGGTTGATGTTCCAGATTGAGGACATGCAACATAGAGAATGGTTTATTGTGGGTTTGCTTCCCCATATCCGAGTCCTGCAGACCCAGTAGAAGGTGACGACTTAAGTGGAGGTGATACAAATTGCAATATGTCTAGAAGCTACTCCAAGAGGGGTAGAGACATTGGCGGGATCAGACCAGGTGCAGTTGCAGTGTACCAATTTGACGATGTAACTGCAATATATGGAAAAGACAAAATTCATGCGCAAGCATGTATGGTGTACCACATGTTGCGTTGAGGGGCATTGCACATACGAGTGCCATGTACTTCCGAGTCATGTGGCGGAAGGTGCGTCGAATCCATTCTCAACTATATATACTAAATGGTGCAAGATATGCCAACAATGGGGCCATGTACCACCCCTCTTCCCAACTCTATATAAGTATTAAAAGACACATCATACTCCATTCTATGAGTTCTATAAATCCACGGGACATGATGTCAATAGCTTCCAATCACTCTAGATGATGCAAGACAATACCCATGATGCATTCCGGGTAAAGGAAGAACACAAGGGTGGTGATTGTGGCGGTGCTGAGAGAGGAATATACTAAGGAGTTCCCAGAGGTGGATAAGAGTGCAGTTGCGGTCAAGGATATGGCGAAGGGGGAGGTAGACCCCCCACTTGTTTCAATTGTGGAGAAATTGGTCATGTCTCAAGGTTTTGTACCAAAACACGCGTACTTTGTGCATACTACTACAATCCTGAGCATGTCACTGAAGACTATCCTAACTTTTTGAAAAAGTGGGAAGACAAGAAGGAAAATTGCAACATGGTGCATGTGGAGCCATGCAAAAATAAGAAGAAGAATGAGGAGGTTAATGCTCGAGTAATAACCCATGGAGGAGAAAAGACAAGAGCATACTTTGAGCATGGTGAAGGCTCAAGTTAGAATCTAAAGGGGAAGATGAAGGAAACAACCCCCCCTGAAGTTTGATGATGCCCAACAAAAATAGTTCCTGTGCGATGTGAAAAAACAACTGGAAGAAGAAAGAGCATGTGAGGAGCTGCAATGCATGACTTAGAGGTCACTTGAGGAGGCGTGGATCTGAGAAGAAGTGCAGAGGGAGAAAGAAAGGTCCTTGGAGGAAGCTCATATATGCAAATAGGTATAATGGGTGATGAAGAGGTCATTGGAAGAGGCTCGTTGTTGTGAAGAATTACAGTGAAATGTAATGAATTTTGGAGGAATATCATGTGTGCAAAGAAATATAGAGTGCAACGCAAAAATCATTGGAAGAAGATTGTACAAAGAACGAGCTGTGATGCACTGAGTTGAATGCACATGAAGAAAAATGCCTGGAGTATTTGCAATGTGTAGCGTGTACATAATCCTTTCATGCCTTGGGTTGCAAGGAAGAACCTGAATACCAAGTAAGTTCTTTCTTGCATTATTGTTTGAGATTGTTGAATGATATAGAAGCTGCAAGTAAGTTGACACATATTTTAACTACTTGTATGAGGAAAAAAGGAGTGGAGGCAACCATATCATCTCCTCTACTAGAAAGATATGTATGTTAGGTCAGCAAACAAAAGAGCATTGGCCGATAGTTCAAGATGACATCAGAGCTTGGTGGTTATGACATGGATGGAATCATGTTGGATCTGGGTTCTGATGTGAATATTTTTCCAAAGAAATATTGGGAGGTGATGGGAAAACCAAAATTGCTTTGGTTGTCCATCTAGATACAGTTGGAAAATCAATACAAGATCTACCCAATAGGCCAACTGGAGCAAGTGGGAGTGAATATAAAAGGATTCAAAAGAAAGGATGACTTTGAGGTCATAGATATTATGGATGAATTTGATCCATATCCTTCCTTACTTGGCATTGATTGGGATTTTGATAATAATGTGGTGTTGAATTTAAAGAAGAGGAATATGTCATTTGAAATAGACACCTTGCACATGGTCGCACCTATGGATCCATATGAAGGAGATAAATACAATGAGTTAGTGGAAGAGGATGCACAGAGCTCAACTATTGAAAATATCTACAAGATCATGGGGCATAGGGAGGATTAAATCAACCCTACCACAGATGGGAATTAACCCATAGAAGTGTCAATTATTATGAAATAGATTTCGAGGATGCCATGGAAAGGTGGCAGCATAATATGAATGAAGTATCCACAAGGAGGTGTGTGCATATATTCACAAAGGAGTGTGATGAATAAGTTGGATCCTATAGGTATGATGGCTTAGAACCGACTAACACATTTATTGCATGGATACAACATGTTCCAAAACATCACAGGGGTCACACGCTTGATACAGTTCTTAAAGTAATTCTTGCATGATGGTGGGATGTGCACCAGGAACCTTATCATGAAGGGGATGCTGTCAAGGAATCCATGCAGGAATAGGTGCAGCTAGAGCTTTTGGTCCTACAAAAAAATGATAGCAGTCATTGACCACATTCATGTCCTACAATCCCATAACCTTGAACTTTATGCATAGATTCAACAAATAATGTTGGAGGAGACATAGCTACAATGGTAGGTTTCCCATACTGAAGCGATCATCCAAGATGGCCAACTTCATTCCCAAGAGTTTTCCACATTGGTTTCTCAAAGTTCTAATTTATGGGACTATTTATAGGGTGCCACAGAGGTAACTATGATCTATGATTGAGTTTGAGTGGCTGATAGCTATGATCTATGATTGAGTTTGAGTGGCTGAAGCATAGGTCGCCCAATAAAATAGAGATCTGGATTTGCTACTCCCTAGAGAGCGTGCCACTGTGATGCTAACCATCACAATGCAAACAAAGGAAATCACTGCAGCTTGAGATGAACAACAGAGCATGTTTGAGATGATCACTATTGCGACTGATAAATCCTTGACCTTGTTTACGCAATTCTCCTATGCGTAGGTTGTTTTCGGACCTCTCATTAAGCAACTCAACAACACTGACATGTCAGCCTCTCAAGTCGCAACCATGGAAGCTGAGGTGGTTGTTCAGCTTACGCAGGAGCTCCAGGGATACTTTAATAAACCTAAGTTACAATTTAATGAGTTCATGCAGGAAATCAATTGTACTGTGTCGTCTATTGAGGTGTTCATTCCATGAAGACATTGGCTCGAGGAAAAACCAAGTAATAGTGGTGGGGGCCTATTGGCACCCACATTTTGGGTTCATTTCATGTGAAAACACAAATGAATTTGTGCATGCTCATTCCAAGTTTTGTGCGTGCTCATTCCAAGTTTTGCGCATGCTTAAGATAAATGTATATAGAAGGGTAAGGAGTGCAAGACGGACCGCATTTTTATATTTTGTGCCAAGTACAAGATATGAAATATTCACATCAATCTAACTTTTGAGGTGCACTGGAAATCAGGAAACCAGATGCTAGAATCAAGAAAGGAATCATCAGGAAATCTTCTCAAATGATTACGACCAACAACACAAGGGATCGTGGAGCCAAATAAAGATGATCTAGAAAGGAAGTTAAGATTTCCCTGATTCCATAAGTCTATGTAGATTGTAGGTAGGTTCCATACGGGTGCAAAGAAGTTTGTCAGTCAAATAAGTGGAGCAGAGAAGAAAGAGGCATATCTACCAAGCATAAAAACCTATAAAAGGAAGCAACAACATTAGATATAGAGTTAGATAATTAGATGAGATCCATTGTTTTGTTAGAATCAAGCTCACTTTGATCCTTTTTGTAATGTTGTAATGCTTTTGAATATAATTCTGAGTCCATCATATTTTTGAAGTCTTAAAAGGATTCACATTGCACAATATATTGTATTTCTAAAGAATTATATAAGAAGATATGTGCGACTTTGTTGCTGTAAAATATAGTTTGTGTTAAATGGAATGAAATGAATAATAAATATGCGACAATTCTGATCTATTATGTGTCTATCATGTGTTATTTGGTTACATGTGTGTATTGTCTTACCTATTAATAAAAATAATCTGATGGATATGGAATGTGTGAATGCCATCCCAGATGGATTCTGGTTTGTTTATTCCTTCATACATGACACGAGACCTTATGGTCTCTATGATCCTCTCTGCATCTTGGGTGAGACCTTCCTCGGCCTTGGCTAAGGATTGATATGCCAATGCTCTTGGGTTTTTGTTGGTAAACTCTGTACAAACCCTAGGTCTAAACTCCCCAACATTAAGAAGGATGTGCACAAGTATGGAACAAAACACCAATAAAAAAGCACAAGAGTATTATGACAACTAGTAAACAAGTAGCATGCATGTAGATGTATTACAAATTTAACCACAATAATGTTATTCAAACATAAAAATTGGAGGAAAACAAAAATACTCATATATTAGTCCAATGGAAAAGAATAAAAATGTGTAATATCATTTGATAAGAATGATTGGAGGCATGTGGATTCCTAATACTCTTCTTGGGATGGGTTATTTTCCTTCTTGAAATCTCTCTCTCTAATTATGGTGAATGAATAAAGATTGGTTTCTTGAGGAAATAACACAAGCAAGAAAAGAAGGCAATGAATGGAAGAAATGAGAGAGAAAGATAATTGATCTCCAAGCGCATTCCTATAACATAAAATTGAAATAATTTTTCTTCTTAAATGCTACTCCATGTCTTTCACTTATAGGAAAATTTTGAACTTTGATGAAGAACTGGTTCCAATGTGAATGATCCTCATTCAAATGTGATCTCCAATGCTTGATAAAGATCCTTGGGAGGCTAAAGTACTCAACATTGATGAGATTATAGGTCGAATTCATTGTGTACACCATGTTAGATCCACTTAATCTAGGCTTACCAACCATTAAAGCACCAAAGTGATCATGCTCACATGATTTGGTAGAGTTGTGTGGGTGTCAAAGGGTATTCCATGCAAGTCTCATTGGTGAAAGAAAAGAAGGTTGTGCAAGAAAATAAAGGTCCAAGTTACAAGGTTAGTTTCACTCATAAAGGTGTGTCAAGTAACCATGAGGTAGTGTTGTTATGTTGCACTATTACCAAATGATTATGCTTCGATGAATACTCACCAAAATGTCAGTTTCGAGAGAAATTGAGATGATAATAGTTTCCACTTGGTGTGTGAGGTTAGAAGCACCCATATAGCTGAAATATATTATTGTTTCTTTACCATATGCTTGTGTGTCAAATATATAGAGAGTGAGAGAGATAAAGAGAGAGGGAGAGAGAGGGAGAGAGAGCTTGGCTAAGAAGGAAGGACTACTCATGGATAAGTGATGAATGCCACCTGCAAAACCATCATAAATACAATGGAGGTTATCTCTTATACAAAGAAGGTGGGAATTCCCATGCTCATGAAACTTGTTAGAGTATGTTACAATAGAAGAAATGGTAAATTGGGGCCAAATAAAAACATTGAGGTCTACCTGTATGAAGATAACTTCAATCACCAATAAATGATACTTTTAATCAAATATCTCTATATGGAACCACTGAAACGAGGGGAGAAAAAATAACAACAAAGGACTACTCTTTGAGAGGGGCCTTGGAATACATAGAAAGTCCCAGTGTAGAGATTGAATAGCCATACACACCCAATATTTTTTTACTAAAAGTGGAACACTACAACCATAACACTGTATGATTCCTCCTGATGTGATAATGAGATGACATCGGACATATGATATCCTACTGAATCAAAGAGAAATGATGACTCTCTTTGCTTGATCCAGGGTTGATCATTTAGTGATGGAAATGGGGAACACAGTACATGAAACCCTACCTTATGCACTCCCATAATAAAATGGCTTAATGTTGATAGGAGTGAGTATGTGGGAACAAAGAATGGAAGGTCCCTTCAAATCAAAAGAATCAACAAGTAACCCACTGTAATTGACTAGGAATTTGACAATGACACATAAGACTTGGCCAATGAGTATGCAACTTAAGACTTCCTTGGGTGGAGCATAAATGATGGTTGAAATGAGAAATAATAATAAATGGTTTGACATAACATAGCCTAGTACCGAGTTATAAAAAATGATATATTGGATAATTATGCATAATGAATATTGTGGACCAAGTGGACAATGGTAAATTGAATGGATGAACTTGGGTCATGACTCAGGATGATAAAACCAATATTTATTTTGATGGTAGATCTATTGAATCAGAGTGAGAAGAACTAGGATACAAGAGGTGTTGAAGACAACTAGAATCAAATGTAAACACGAATTGCTTAGTGAAAATGCTCCTACCAAGGGTGACAAGGAATAATACCAAGTGAAGACATGTCATTGGATGATGGAATAGTAATACTATTGATGTTTCCCTCATAATTTTGTTTTTTTTAATTTTTTGGGTGTTTTTGTATTTTTTTGTTATAAAGGAATAACAAAACCTGAATATGTTACAAACAAGAAGATGAGTAGCTCGAAAAATTTGACCAAATGCCTCTACTTTGAATTTGGCAAGAGTAATGATAGAAACTTAAGGGTGGGGACCCTAGGGTGTCTCCTTGGTGGGGTGATGAATGATGGAGTGAAATAAAAATGGTCTATGGGTTATGGATGAGATGAGAGGCCAATGGAATGAAATAAATATTTTAGCATAACCAACCAAAAATAATTGTGAACATTGGGAGTGTGGGGGTATAGGTCAACAAAATTATGAGAAGGAAATATGAGGCTTTCTCTCATAGAGTTGAATGGGTGTTATCATGTAATGGGGTATGAAATATGAGGTAACCCATGGAGGGGGAGTGCTACCAATCATTATTAATTTAATTCAATTTGTAGGGTGCATTTAATTACTGAACTAAGTTTGGGGAAGCCATAAAGGTATATCTAGAGGGGATCCAATGATGAAAAATTCAATGTACGTAGAGGGTGATAATGTAGGAATGCCTATTTGAAGAAGTATACATGAACTGGTGGAAATTGTAGTGGATGGAAAAATGGCTTCTTGATCTGACACCTGCACATATGAAACTAAGCACACAACAAATTTACTTGTAAAAATAAATTTAATGGTGAAAATGGTGTAAAAAATAGAACTCATGAGCTCACATACCTATTTGAAGAAATTGGTACAAGAAATGGGCTCTAAGTGAATATTTTGATGGTGATAAATGGGTGTACCTTGTGAGAGTGGGTGAAACTAGGATTACAATGGTACAAATAGTGAAAAAAATGGAGCTCTTGAGCTCCTAAATGGGACACCATAAGTTTGGGGTGGGGCCTACAAATGAAAATCATTTGTACTTGTGAATTTTAGAAAAACCTATTTGTGCCCCAATCCTTTTAGAGCTCACTAAATGAAAATCAACTAGTTGGATTTCGATTCCATGGCTACTATGAAAGTGGTCTCATTCTCTAAATTATTTTTAACCATATGATTTTGTCTTTTGGGTCTCATATGACATGTAGGGAACCCTTTTATGGTTTTCGCTTGGTCTCATGGTTGTACAAGGAATACTCATAGGGATACCTTGTGATTGTTCAATCAACAATCATGAATATCATGAGCCATGTGTAAATTTGGTTGCATAAATATGTTGCATGATTATCTCTATATCACCTACGAAACCTCGCGATGGGATGACTCTTCTAATTTCACTCAATATTTTCATGAAGTATTTGTAAACTACCATGGATATTCCACTAGAATAGTTTGTCACAACAGATCTGATAAATAAAATTGAAATCTACATTATCAAGGTTAAATTCCTTTAGATTCCATAATTTTTAGTTACTGATTTTCTGCTTATGCATGAAATAGATCAAATGTGGAAAATAGAGAACAATAAAATAAAATCACACACCATCCACGAAATAAAACAAATATTTTCTCTGGGAAACCCTTATAGGAGAAAACCAAGCTAGAAGGTGAGGTTGCTCTGCTCTCTTTTCTCTAGTATGGAAATAATGCAAGTACAAAGGAGAA
>CBVK0101761178.1:0-12957 GCA_900067695.1 Picea abies | reverse complement strand
CTTATCCGATGTCAATGCCTGAATTACAGTAGTTGAAAATTCAACAGAAGGAGTTGTTGGAATTGGGACTTACGTCCACATGTGTCACCTTGGGGTGTGCCTGTATTTTCATAAGATTAAAGGACGGGCCATGGAGACTTTGTATTGACTATCGTCAAGTGAACAAGGTGATGATAAAGAACCAATATTTGTTTCCTAGAATAGATTATTTGTTGATCAAATGAAGGGCATGATGGTGTTTTCACGATCGACTTGAGATTAGGTTATTACCAGTTACAAATTAAAGAGGAGGATATTCCTAAGACCACATTCAAGAAAGGGTTTGGACATTACGCGTCTACTATTTTACCTTCCGAATTGAAAAACGCCCTAGGGAAATTTGTGATCTTGATGAATCGGATGTTCTGAAAATACTTCGACATGTTCATTCAAGTATTCATTGATGACATATTGATATATTATCGGAAGATATAAGAGCATGAAGAAATTTTGCGCCTAATACTACAATGTTNTCGGAAGATATAAGAGCATGAAGAAATTTTGCGCCTAATACTACAATGTTTATGGGAACAGAAATTGTGGGGAGTTGTCACAATTCTCTTGAGGATTCATTGCTTAGGGCATGTTATATCCGACAAAGGCATTGTTGTGGATCCCATGAAGGTAGAGGCTATTATGGAATGGCTTTTACAGCAAAATGTACCAGGAGTACACATATTTTAGTTTTAGTAGGATATTGCAGATGTTTTGTCGAAGGTTTTTCAAAGATAGCAAATCCAATCACGAAATTGTAGAAGAAAAACAAGACTTAGTAGGGACCAAGAAGTGCATGGAAGCATTTCGAAATTTCATTAGGTTGTTGGTGACAAAATTGATACCAAAGGTCCCCGAATTGGACATGGATTCCTTGGTATGCACATACATGTCCAAGGAATTTTTAGGTGGATTATGGATGCAAGACGAACAAGTTCTCACCTACATCTCAAGGAAATTAAGAAGGAATGAGGAGAACTACACAACGCATGATTGGCAGTTATTGGCCATTATGTATGCCTAAAGAATGTAGAGACACTATCTGATTGGAAGGAATTTCAAACAAAATATCACTGTGGAATACAACACTTTTTACGCAAAANNNGGAATTTCAAACAAAATATCACTGTGGAATACAACACTTTTTACGCAAAATGACTTGAACGTGCGGCAAAAGCGTTGGTCAGTATTACTTAGCAATTACGATTGAGATTAATTACATTGAATGAATAGTGAACGTAGTGGAAGATGCGTTCAGTTGGAGACCACATATATTCTCGATGATACCTCTTCCGAAGAATCTTTGACTAACTAAACAACTCGACGATGATTGGTATAAAGAGGTTAGGGAAAATATCGGACAAAACACCACGGTGGTACCAAGGTTTGAAGTTTATACTTGGACAAGGATGGATTGTTGAGGTACGATGACCAAATTTACATGCTTCCTAATGATGAATTGAGAATTTTTAAACCCAAGCAAGGCTCATAGAGTAGTATACATGGCTCATCTAGGAGTCATGAAGATGAGGGAAAACCTTAAGCCCTTATTCTTCTGGAAGGGATGAAGACAGAAATAGTGAACTACGTGGCGAGGTGTCTAGAATGTCAGCAAGTGAAGGTTTAACATAGACAACTGACATGATTACTATAGCCATACCCTATTTTGGAATCGAATTAGGAGGTCATTTAATTGGACTTCATTGTTGGATTTCCACTGACATCTAGGAGGCACGACTCAATTATAATGGTAGTTGACACTCTGACAAAGAGTGCACATTTTATTCATGTGCGTATGATGTATTAGGTGCTAGACAAGGCTAGAGTTTTATCAACAAGATTGTGATATTGCATGGAATGTCAAAAATAATAGTATCTTATAGAGGATCAGTGGCTACATGACGATTCTAAACTAGTTCCCAAGAGGCCTTGGGAACAAAATTGAACTTTAGTACAACATATCACCTGGAGACTGAAGGGAAGATAGAAGGAACGAACCAATTTTGGGAAGATATGTTGCGTATGTATGTAATGGACCAACGAAAAACATTGGGGAGATTTCTTTCCACTGGTAGAGTTGACATACAACATCAGCTATCAAGGCACTGTTAAGATGGCACCGCTAATTTTCTCTACAGGTGACCGTGTCAGACACCTTTGAATGTGGATCGACTTGAGGATAGGGTCCTGGTAGGACCAGAAGCGATCCAAAAAATGGAAGAGAAAATGAAAACAATAAGACAAAGTATTAAAGATATGCAATATAGGCAGAAGAGATATGTTGATGCGCATTGTGTTGACCATAGTTATGAAGTTGATCATCGAGTCTTCTTGTGGGTGAAATCACACAAGAGTTCGATCAAGTTTGGAATGGGTGCCAAACTCTCTCCTAGGTTTGTGGGACCTTTTAAAGTTGTGGAAAGGAAAGGGCTCGTGGCCTATCAACTAGCCTTGCCTGATTATTTGAGGTGCATGCACTATTTTTTTCATGCATCTGTTTTGAGAAATTATGTTAGTGATCCTACACATGTGATTTCCATGAGTTCCTTCTAGGTGTCGTACGAGGGTGCACTCACGATAGAACCAATACACATTCTGGACCATTTCATTTGAAAGTTATGGTGTCAAACAATCGATCAGTTCAAGGTCCAATGGGACAATTATAATCCACACTCAGCTACCTAGGAGGACGCATATGATATGCGCTAGCAATTTCCATTTTGTTTGATAGTTCGACATTTAGATCTTGTCAGATGCTTTATTTACTTCATATATATATACTGTGAAACTTCAAGACTAAGTTAAAAAAAAGAGGGGGTGTATGTAACATCCCTCTCTTGCGCGCACATGATTTGACTTATTCTTTGAGGACACTTGAGTGAAAGTGATCCAGTTTTAGGATATGGTTGCTTATTCACTTATGGATTATTATGATGATGTTGATGATTATTATGTTATGTTATTTGATGTCTATGTATTGACATATTCTATTGACGAGTTTCCCCTGAGTGTGAAAGACACTTGATAGGTTGAGGATGTCGATGGCATCATTGGACCTCCTTGGACTCTGGATCAAGTCATGGAGTGGAATTTATATGGTTTGGATATTTCTATTTATGAATATGTGACATATGATTGGGTACATTATGATGTTGCTTATGGATATTTGGCATTGCTTCGATGATGGATGTAGGCTGATGATTGCTTGCTGATTAGAATCACATAAGGAGTAAAGGGGCCATGAAAAACAACCAGATATTGAGGGATAGGTGTGGAAACAACCCTGCCATAGCCTACTAGCACTCCCGTCGTGGCTTGAATTGTAGGTTAACGACCACCTATTTCTAGATATCCACGATATCATGAGGGAAGAATGAGGCAGTCACTCATGAAGATTTTAAGGGGCGTACAATAAGGCAGGGTCCTTATTCCTTAGTGGCCCTTATTCTCTCACAAGGCTGCCTGAATGGGGTATTGACTCCTAGGGTTAGAAAACTACCAAAACTTGTCAAAGGTGAGTGGTGCCCTTGGAGAACATAGTGCATATTGAAGGGAATGTAGTGTAATCAAAATTTGAATCAAAGGCGAGTGGCACCCTTGGAGCACGGAGTGCGTCTTGAAGGGCACATCACGGTATAAAATAAAACTTGAGTCAATGAACCTAGGTTCCTAGAAAACAATAATTTGTTTTGACATTGTCGGGCTTAAATAATTATTAAATGAGTAACTTTTATTAATTATAAAATCCCCTAAAACATTATAACCCTAGTTTAAAATTTTGAGCCTAAGTCTAAAGTGGGTATGAAGACTAAAACTAAATTATAAATTAAATAAATGGGGGATGAAGAAAAATCAAGTTAGGAATTGAAAGAGTAAAAGTTATAACTAAAGTTTTAATTATACAAATGTGTGCAAAAGAACACCAAATTGGAAATTAAGATAAAAAAGGAAATAAATGTACAAAGGAATGTGGAAGCATAGAATGGTATCTAGTCTAGTCTAACTAAAGAACTTTCCCAAATTAAAGACAACTAAGTTTTAGAAAGGTGTCAATCATTAAAAGGGAAATAGAGGGAATAAAGGGACATCTAGGAGTGATTTTAGGAGTGCTTTTAGGTTGGGTGAGGGAAATTGACATTTAATTTAATTAAATTATGGATTTATTAGTGAAACTAAGGGAAAAAGTGACCAGTGTATGGGGTAATTAATTCCTAATTCAATTGTTAAAAAACAAATTAAATTTGGAATGGAAATTTGTCACTAAAAAAAATTCTATAAAGGAAATGGAGAAGAGGAGGAATGGATCATGACTGGTATGAGTAAGGTTATTTTGTTAAAATTATGATTGGTTTTACTTGTGAGAGTTGGGATACCCATCTCGAGAGAGAGAATGGTAGCTCTAACTTGTGAGGCGAGATGGGAGCTATAGTATTCTAGTTGTGTTTGTGTGTGGCCCCTTTGTGGCTCGAGGGGATAAGGGGGGAGAAGAATACCCCTAGTGTTGGTTGGGAGGTATCGGTGAAGTCTTAGCGGTTAGCAAGTAGACGAGGGAAGAGAACTCAAGTCGCTAGGATTGTGATCAAGCCTATCTTCATTGGTCTGGGTATTTTCATTTGAATTTGTGTTATATCAAGTTTTTATCGTGTATATGTTTTAAGAATTAGTCTATTGATTGATGGTCTGGCGAAGATGGGTGGATGTTGAATGCTTCCTATGCAACCTATATCACATGCATACTCTTTGATTTATTAATTCTTTGAATTTTAAACCATTCTCCTAGAATCCAAGTAAACTAGGTGTTCTAAAACCATTTTCCCAAAGAATTTAACATTGATTGATCATCCTCGTGTTACGGTTCAATGCCCCGCGATTTTTCTTCTATTTATTATTGTTCTTTTTTCATCTTTGACGAGTTTCCCTGATGGAATTTTCATTTTCCCATGGTGGACCTCGGCATTCTCAAGGAAGAACTCACCCATCATAGAGTCTCCTACAATTCCTTCACTTAGATTAAAACCCTACGCCTCTTCCCAGAAATTTTAAACTTTGTTTCTTCAATCCTTTACTCGCTAAATTTACTTCATATCTATATGTTTTGAGGAGATCACAGGCTCTGCCCCTTCACACTAAGACTCATGATTTTTCACCCATTAAAGTTCTTGTGTCTCCCCTTAAAGACTCAACATTTCTCCCTTACAAATTCTCTTTGCTTACCTTTATTACTCAACGGTTTTTCTTCAAATGCCCAGTGATCATACCTTGGATTCCTTAGAAAATTATCTCATATTAGCCAATGAATTTTTCTTATTACCCAACCTATTTTAAATGGTGCTTATTTGGGATTGTACATGGTGCTTCTCTACATTTTACCCCAAGGTTTTCTCCCAACTTCCATCATCTAGAGTTTTCTCTGAGTTCAATTAATGCCTCTGCATTGTCTTTATGATATCTAATTTATTTCCTATGTGGATTAAATATTGTTTTGTTTTTAAACAAATTCTCCCATAATTTTCACCACCCTCCTTCCCTTGCGATTGGCATCGAAAACACCCAGCGTCTTGGGGAAAAGAACACCTTGTGTCTAGCTTGATTCTCTGCATTTTTTTCCCTCCAAGGACTCTGCATTTTTCCCTTCACAAATGGTGTGTTTTTCCCTTCTTGACAATGATTTTGATATTTTATTCATAGGACAATTTCCTTCCTTACCCAACAAATTCGTACTTGATGTTCTTAGCGATTTTTGGGGGTGAGTACCTATGTGTTTTTGCTTAGTGACTTAGCATCCTCAATCTCTACATTTTGGGAGCCCAAGGCTCAGGACTTTGACCTTTGATCCAACAATTGCATCTTAACATGAGTATTGAATGCCTACATTGATTTTCTATGTATTGATTACCTGCATTGATTGTCTGTGTTTTAATTCCTGCATTGGTTGCCTGTGGTGATTGTTCGCTTATTGAATGTATGGAATCTACCTCGACTCTAAATATTGTTTTTAGGATGAAGTAATTGAATAACAAATGTATTGTGTAATGCAAGATTTAGAATGATAATCGTCCCTTACAACTTATCAAGATATTAAAGGCACATGGAGGTGGTTGCAATGAAGCAAGGTTATACATCTGTTTGTGGTGTTTATCATCTATTCTTATTCAATATAAATTATGCATGTCTTTAAGGTGTCTACTTTCTTTTTAATACTCATTACCCTAATTTTTCACACAAATCTTCACATAGATAATGTGACTTGTAGTTGGGAGCAATTTCTCATCATGTTGGTGGAGGTAAATAGAGTAGTGGTAAAAGTCTATATAGTTGTTAGTCAAGCTGGAAAAAGGTGTTCTCTAAATTGAACTATGTTGTAATATAATTTCCCCACACATTGTTAAATGATAGTTTGGGGTGAAATCATGAAGGTGGGTTACACTTTTGCTTGTTTTATGAAGAGCAGATTGTCACGAAAGTGTAACCCACCTTCGTGATTCCACCCTTTGGGTTTTAAAAACTTAGCATTGAAGTCCTCCATCAAGGATAAATTCAGTTGGGTCCTCCTTAGAATTCCTTCCATGGAATTGTAAGTTGACCCTTGAACTATTTATCACTTATTGTTGGGTCTTAAATTCTTATATGGAATTTTAAGCCAACCCTGAACCCTAGTTTGCATTATTTTAGATAATACATGAACCTCACTAACAACCTTTTATGGACACATAAGTAGGATGTAAATCATCTTAAATGTTGTCGTGTAAATGATTGAGTAATTAGACTTCTTGTGTGCAATGAAATTATGATGTAATGAATGATTGTTTAGATATTAGACTTCTTCCGCGAATGAAATTTAATGTGACATATCATTGCATCTATGTTAATGGTTAAGTGGTTAGATTGTGTGGCTTTATGGACTAATGTTGATGCATAACGTTTACGTTTTTGATTACTCATGTGTGTTGCAATAACGATGATGCATGATTAGTTTAGTAATAAAATTTACTTGCACACCTTAATTTAAGTGGGTGTGTGATGGCTTCATAATTATTCTCTGTGCCTTTGAATTTAATGTTGATTAATCCCATGTCATGAATTTATGTCAATATGTGACTGATTGGGTAAATAGTTTTCTCTTGCGCAATTATTTAAGTCGATATGTGATTGTTCTAGAGTTTGTTTACTCTCGCGTGCATCAAATATTTAAATGTTGATGTACGATTGATAAAGATGATGATTACCCTTGCGCCATGATTAATTGATGACTAGGATTGTGATTGATCTATTTCATGTGGAATTGATTGTTAGTGGGATGTAGACACATCGTTGTTCCTTAGAATAGTCTCCAGCCCTGAGGCCTTAAATGGTCAAAATCAATTAGATCTTGGGCTTGAGCATTGTTTATGTGTCCTGGAGGTCGTAACCTTGTAGGGTAGGTTGGACGGGTAGTCATTTTATATTCATTTTCTGATTGATCATTGATGTAAATTGTTTCAATATGATTATGATGTGCTAAGCGGAGATGCTATTTATGTTTATGTGTCACCATCCTTTTTGTTAATGCGTTGAATGTGTCATTATTGATTTCAATGTTGAGTAGATGTTAATACTTTTACTTATGAAGAGTTGATCTTGTATCTCCTTTCATGATGCTTGTAGATTATGCGTCATTATTTAAACGTGATGATGTGTTGATATGGTGTCATTACTAATTATGTAGATGTTTTGGTTGCATCGTTGGTTGATTACGACAAGGAGACGCTTGTAATTCTTTTATTATTGATGTCATTTGACTATGTGTTGTGATTTATGTGTCGATGTTAATTTCCTAATGCCAAAATTATTTTAACCTTTGTGCTTCGCTTCCTAGTCATAACAGAGGGGACGTTTCATTCTCCCCATGAAGGTTTTGGAATGTCTAAACCCTACGTTTTCTCCATCTTGAACAGTGCTTGACATTCAGGGATTTTCATACTGTGTTTCCACTTTCTCGGAAAGTGTAAAAGACTGCCAGCGACTCAGTACCTCCAGCCAATGGAAGAGATCTCCCATGAGTGAATCTTGTTGACCGGATTTAGTAATTTACTGCCAACAAAATTAATAAGAATTGTTAGTCTTAATAATTGACAACGTTGATAATGTATCCCACCTGTTGATAAATATTTGACAAATAATTTTATGAGGAGCCAAGAATGCAAAAAATTACAGTTTTCCTTTGATTTTCGATAGCCTTCCTTAATTTATGCCTGGGTCAAATATTTTGTTATTTTAATAGGGTGTTTTCGAGACGTGCACCTTGGAATGTGAGAATACTTACTTGATGTTCCTAAAGGCACTACACCACATACGCGTTTTACTTGAAAATGAGTTCTGGTACTTGTAATAACAAAATATATCAATGTTAGGGTTGTTCTCATGAAAATTTATGTAATAATTAATTTAATTGAATAAACATTTCATTTGGAAATTTTAATAATAGTGATTTTACTTTTAATGATTATATTTAGTGTCAAGCGTGAGTGATAATGATTACATAATGTGCCTCACGCGTTTAGTATTCCCAAGGAGTTACAAAATTTGTGCAACTTCGGTTAAGATAGAAAATGATTTTTATACACGCCATGTTGCTTCACTACACAAGCATCACATAGACAGTGATACATCATTACACCTTGTTGATAAAATGGGGATTAATTTTGTGCAAAAGAACCTTCCTTCCATATTTTGTAAATGTTACATCATCTGATTTAATAAGAGTATTGCACAAATTGAGAAACTGACTAGTACACTTAGACGCCATTACTTAACACCTTGC
The DNA here is from genome assembly GCA_900067695.1 of Picea abies. Lineage (NCBI taxonomy): Eukaryota > Viridiplantae > Streptophyta > Pinopsida > Pinales > Pinaceae > Picea > Picea abies. Next base: position 4,124 of record CBVK0101761178.1, on the reverse strand, counting down.
GCCCTTTAAAATTATTGGTATAGGACAAGTTTAAAACTTCTTGGTATATTAGCTTAAGGAGTGTAGGCTTTATTCTTGTTGCTAGATGTTCAAATAATTATGTTGAAGTAATTAGCTTAAGGAGTGTAGGCTTTATTCTTGTTGCTAGATGTTCAAATAGTTATGTTGAAGTAATTGCGTAGGTGAATATTACAATGTTTTGTTTAACATTTGAGAAATTGTTAGCAATTACAAAGTCGTAGTAAATTACCTGCGCCATGAATTGATGAATGATGTATGATTGGTCATATGATTAGAATTATTTTTCTCCATGAATAAAATCTATGATTTCGCTTCTGCCATGGATTATGTTGATGATTAAGTAAATATGTTGCTTTGCACTATGGACTAAAGATGATGCCTAAATGATTACGCTTTAGATTACTCGCATGCATTGTAACCATGTTGATGTATGATTTCCTAAGTGCTTAGATTAATTGTGCACATTGATTGATGTTGATTATGTTTAATTCGGTAATTATATCACGCGCACACCTTGAAATTATGTTGATTATTGTTGAATTCAATGATTGATTAATCGCGCGCCTTGAAGTAAAGTAGATGTCTTCTTTTGCGCCTTGAAAATAAATAAAGTTGATTACATTACGCCTTAAATTATGTCGTTGTATGATTGATTTAGTAATTAAACTCTCTTGCTCCTTGGAATTTATGTGATGTGTGATTGATTATTAGAACGCTATTGCACCATTGATTATCGTTGATGTTGTTGATTTAGCTAGTTGTTTTTGTACTTGATTATGTTAGTGGGATGTAGACACCTCTGTGTTCCTCAAAACAGTCGCCAACCCTGAGACCTTAAATGGTCAAAATAAATCGGATGAATCATGGACTTGAGCGTTTCTTATGTGTCTTGGAGGTCCTAACTTTGCAGGGTAGGTTGGGCAGGTAGTATATTTATGTCATCTTTATGTTATCCTTATGTAATCTTATGTTATTTTTATGTGATGTGTTGAGCGATTAAAATATTGATGATTCTAGTTGATCGTGATGAGTTGATCTTGCATCGCCGTTTATGATGCTTATTGATTATGTGTCATTATCTAAATGTGATGATATGTTGATTATGTGTCATTACTGATTATGTTGATGTGTTGGTTTCGACGTTATTTGATTACGACGATGATTCACTTGTAATTTTTTTAATTATGATGTCATTTGATTATGTGTTGTTTGAATTATGTGTTGACGCAATTTTCCTAATGCTAAAAAAAAATTAAAAAAATTACGTATTGTGCTTCACCTTTCTTAGTCGTAACAAAGGGGTCATTTAAGAGGCTTATCAAAGGTAAGAACAACTCTTTGTTTCAAATGTGTGATTTGAGCTTTGGATGTAAATAATTCCCGGAAAATGATATTAAAAAATTGCATACCTCATACCATTATTTGTGAACTAGTATTTCCTTTATTAACAAATGCATCTAGTGGATGCCTCTAGTGGCACAAGAAGGAAAAATCCTTCTACATTGAAATTCTGTGAAAAAGGTACTGTTATAATTTATAGTTAAACATCTATATGACACTCACACAAGGATCTATGTGTCACTCACATTGTGCTAAAGGAGTGGATTCCATGGCCATTATAGGTGAATGTCAAGTTTTGGTTGAACAACAAAACAAGATCATTATGGAGAGAGTTTAAACTTTGATTCATTCTTGTTAAGTTTGTACTTGTTCCTGAGCTTGGTGGAGTGACTTGGAAATAAAACAAGATTTATGTGAAAAAAAACCAAGATCACTATAGAGAGATTTTAAACTTTGATTCACTCATTGTTAGGTTTGTACTTATGCCTTGATCTTGGTGCAGTGACTTGGAAATAGAACAAGATTTATAGTTTCACATAAAGTTGGGAAGAAAGTATAAATGGATTTATTCATGGAATTGTATGTCTTGATTGTGATTTGAATAAACTTTGGATGATGAAATTTACACTAAAAACATAAATTTTAAAGATGCAAAGCCTCTCAAGCCTACATTGGAACTTAAAAAAGTTTATTTTCACGATCTAAAAATACATACATTGTGTAGCACCCTCCTATGCCATATGAAACCAAACATATTTTCTTCATGACTACATTATTATGCACAATAATTCTAACACGATTAAGATGTTTCAAGAATAACTCAACTACATGATCATTTATTCAACAAGGATACGAAATTTTATCTACTAGGTTTATGTGTGTTGATCTAATACTCAAGTTTCCCAGTAAATATTAATTATAAGGTTATAGTCAAAGGAACAATATACTTAAAGATTAAATAAAGTATTTATTTTACAGTTGTTTCATAAAGTTACAATCTAAGACTAGTCTAAAGGGTTAGAGGGTTAATTTAATTGGTCTTAATGTGAGAGTATTCTCCTCCAAAAACAAAGAGATCACAAATTAAATTATAGGGAAATATTAGATATGTTTTCTACTAAAAGTTTCAAAAAAAACCTTTAAAATTAATATTTTTTCAAGTATTCAACTTACATTTTCACATTCAACTTGTTTATAAAAAAAACTATAATCCACAAAATTAATACAACCAAAAAATTTACAACCCACACAATTAATACAACCAAAAACAATATAATAGACCTGTGTTATGCATAGTTTAGATCAACGTTTTTTTCTCATCGATAATTACATTCTAGTTGGATAGAGCACATAGCTTGTGCTAAGGAATCAACCTTATTTACATGGCATTGTATCAACTTTTAGGTTTAGTTAAAAATTGCATTTTTTTATTAAGTAATTACCGTGTTTTTGAAGTAGTTGAAAAGAGTATCAACATTATATATTTTTTCTATTCAAAGTTCAATTATTAAATACATTAAATTTTACATTCTAAATGGATAGAGCACATAGCTTGTGCTAAGAAGTCAACCTTATTTACATTGCATTAACTTTTAGGTTATCTAAAAATTGCATTTTCTTATTAAGTAATTACCCTCTTTTTAAAGTAGTTTAAAAGAGTATTAACATTATATACTTTTTATATCCAAAGTTTAATTATTAAATACATTAAATTGAAAGTAGGTTATAAGAGCACTAACATTACATAGTCTTTATATTCAAAGTCCAATTAATAATTACATACATCGCAATCAAATCGATGATTTTATGAAATTATTAATCACATACTACCATTTAATATGTTTAATTTTGTTGTAAACTCCATGATAATATTATGGAAGTTTAAAAAAACAAAAAAACATGAGGTTATGGGTAACTTAGAGGATTGATTGGAGTATATTGGAGTCGAGTGATTTCTATATCTTTAAGGATATCTGAAATTCGTACACTTCTTCATTTCTTAATAATAATAATAATAATTCTCTTGTTTGTAGGATAAGGGAATTTCTTTTAAAAAGACAATTTTACTTCTAAAGTATAGAGAGGTATACATACTTTAACTTTCTATGAATTTGAACTTGTAACTTCTTAGGAGAAAACATATGTTCTTAACCATTAGGATTACTTGGTTGTATCCAAATTGGTGTATGATATCCTCTTGATTGTGGGACAAGGAACCCCCTTTGAGCACCAATTTGACTAATAAAGTCTACGGAGTAGGGTAACACATCTTCATAACCATTAAGCCCACTCAAATTGTATGCAAATGAATAACAAAATTATATATATATATATATATGATGATGATGATGATGATGATGACGACGACGATTAGCATCCACTAAGACCGGATTGGTCTATTGGACTTTAAGAGGGTAAGTGATTACTTACTATTCTTTAGAATTATGTTTATGTGCTCAAAAATCATTAAGAGAAGCTTTCCAAGATCACCATAGTTTTGTTGAGTTAAGAGGTTAGGAAGGTTGGTAGTGTGACAAATATTTGAAAATGAGATCTAATATGGGTACAGGCTGGACAATCTAAGAGAAAGTGCTTTTCATCTTCAACTTCTTAGTGTCACAAAGGTTACACACTCTTTAATCCCATGGCGTTTTAGGAATTGACCAACGCCCAGTTTCACTATAGAGCTCGTGAAAATTTGTTCTTGTCTTTGAAATGTTTATTTTTTTCTTTACACTTGGAAAAACAAATAGATAATTTTG